>OVBW01000374.1:0-24286 GCA_900406355.1 Erysimum pusillum | reverse complement strand
TCCACTTGGTACTGATCTTGGTGTTTCTACTGGTGCTGGGCTACTTCCACTTGGTACTGATCTTGGCGTTTCCACTGGTGCCGGGCTACTTCCGCTTGGTACTGATCTTGGTGTTTCCACTGGTGCTGGGCTACTTCCGCTTGATGCTGGTCTTGGTGTTTCTATTGGTGCTGGGCTTCCTCCACTTGGTACTGATCTTAGTGTTTCTACTGGTGCCGGGCTTCCTCCGCTTGATGCTGGTCTTGGTGTTTCTATTGGTGCCGGGCTTCCTCCGCTTGTTCCTTGTCTTACGCTTCCTGGTGTTTGACTTCCTTCACTTGTTCCTTGTCTTACTGTTCCTGGTGTTTGACCTCCTTTACTTGCTCCTTGTCTTACTGTTCCTGGTGTTTGACCTCCTTCACTCGCTCCTTGTCTTACTGTTCCCGGTGTTTGACTTCCTTCATTTGCTCCCCCTGGGTTTTCATACCCTCCTTTTTTCATGTCTTCTTGAATAGATGGCGTACCACCATTCTTTTTATCTTTTTCCTTATTTAAGTTACCTTTTTCTTTTTCATTCTTTGCTAAATCATTACCATTTGCTTTTTTCTGATCCGCTTTTTTCATTTGATCTTGCAAGGACTCTTTATTTTCAGACTCATTCCCTTTTTTCAAACCGCTTATAAGCCCTGCCACGCCACCTGTTGCCATTGCTGCCGCACTTGCTGTTTTAGCTGCTGCAACACCCGTTCCTTCTGCTGCACCTTTCGCTCCTTTTCCAATCATATTTCCGAGACTCTTCATAGGTTTTGAATTTGCAAGACTGCCAATTCCTTTGCCAAGTGCGAAACCACCTACTAACATACCCCAACTGCTCTTTAATCCAATATCTATACCGAATAACCTTTCTACGGCTGCTGGACCATCTAGAACAGCCATACTAAATGCGGCTAAAGCAATCAGATACGGTACACCATTTAATTTGTCATGAAGAAAAGCTGTTCCTATTAGGTATAGCTTCAAAGATAGGAATATCATAATCGTTGCTATAAATATATTGAGGATATTAGATAATACAGCTTTTAACTTTTGACCATTCGCAACATCGGCTGGTGCTAATATATTTGCTAACAAATAGTTAAAAGACAATTCATAAAATAATCTAGCTAATTTAATACTTACTAACAACAAAGTTAATCCTGTTATCAGTAAAGTAAAGAATATGTTCCAAAAATTCCAATGCCAGCGATAATACTTTTCTGGAAAGAAATCAAACCATCCATCTTTTAATTCGGCTAAAGATGCGACTCCTAACGCATCCATAACTCTTTTATTCTGCAAAATTTTCTGACCATCATCCGATAAATTTTTATCCTTTGTGAACGCAAAATCTTTATCTATTTTTTCAGTAATATCTATCTGTCTAATATTTTTTTCAGGAATATTGTTTTTCGGATTCATATCCTCTTTCTTTTTCCATCCATTTTGATCTATTACTGCAACATCCGTTATATTCTTCTTAATAATTTCATCACTTAAAGAACCCTTTTGTTCAGATTTTACAACCGCTATGGCATCATCGGTAAACTTATCAACCTTTGTCATACCAGTACTTAATAAACAAAGTACACTCAATGTTATGAAAATATTGATGATAATTTGAGAACGATTCATTTGTTTGTTCATAATAAACATGTAGCCAATATATAAAAACGAAATGGCTAAAAGAACAACAAACAATGGATATAACATATCAACAAAATTTTGTATTTCCGGTGAATTAAAGAATCCTTTAATCCCCAGTATGGCATCTGTCACACCTTCTAAAGCATCTACAACTAAAGATAAACCTACAATTAGGAACCATCCTAACCAACGCAATACATAGTTCACTATGTCTCCTACTTGAAGATAATCCGAAAACGATTCTAAAACCTTTAAAATCTCTTCATCTTTCACGATTTACCCTCCTCTCATTCTTGCTATTGTCCCAATACTTCTTTTGCTGTCCAATTCACCCTTTCATTCAGTCTGTCGATACGAATAATCAATTTTCCTTTTTGTTCCCGATCTACTGAAAGGAAAAGAACCGCATCTTCTAGACCAAGAATGACCTCATTTTCTTCTGTTACAAATGGCGAGTAACTATCTAAAATCAACTGCATTTTATCCGTGATTGTTGGTACATACATTCCCTCTTCCTCCTTTATGTTTGGAATCAAAAAAGCACTCAATTATTTGAGTGCTTTTCTAACTTGTCACTTGTTCTTTTTCTTCTAAATTACGCAAGATTCGATTTATCTTGTTTTCGACTGCTTGATAAACACTTTTGTCGATATGGTCATTGTGAGCTAACATTTGAAATTCACTGTAAAACTCGCCCATTTCTTGATTTTTAACTTCATCTAATGATTTGCCTAACTGCGCTAAAAAGAACTTATCGACCAGTTTTAAAACCGCTAAATCAGATTCGAAAAATTCGTTAACCGTTTTTTCTTTCCAATTTTCAATGGAGAGGGAATCAAACGGATTATCTTCCTGCTGAAATGCCTCTTCCGGAATCTCTTCATCAATTCCCATCATTGTTGGCTCTTCTACTGGCTGCGGTGTCTCTATTTGGGAAGAAACTTCTTGTTCTTGTACTTGTTCTGGTTCTGACGTTTTTTCCTCAATTTGTTCTGCTTTTCTCTCTCCTAGAAAATCTACAATAAGTGATTTTGGATTTACATCATCATGTAGAGAATCAATATCTATATCTAAAATAGATTTATCTGTATCGAACTCTACTCCTAAGTACTCCCATCTGTATTTTAGGGCTGTTTCCCCCGTATTATAAATCGGGCGAGGTCTGATCCGTTTTCTGTTATTATCCTGACGTTTTATGACACGAATAACGGCACTTTCTCCTTCTTTAAAATTCATAAGTTCATTTGCTGTTAACAGTGGTCGTTGATCTAGACTTTCCGTTTTATTTTTATCAGTAGAAAGACCTTTTCCGCTTCGGGAAGATAGATTAATCGTCTGATTCCCTAGTTTTTTAGACACTTTCTCGGCGGTTTCTTGATCGTTAGTTAGAATGTAAATTGTATTCCCACAGTTTCCATCAATCGTATCTGCATCCTCACCATACTTATTTTTCAATTGTGCATATGCCTGGATTACAAGGTTAAAGCGAACATTTCTACCAAGACAAACCGTGATAATATTTGCCATTCCTTCAATACTCGGCATATTTCCAAACTCATCTAAGCAAAAAATCACTTCACGGTGACATTTCCCTCCACGAGCGAGGGATGCACCCTTTGCCAATATAAAATAAAGCTGCCTTACAAAAATAGAAGCAATCACATGATTTGAAGAATCAAAGTCTGGTGTAATCATAAAAATAGCGACTGGTTTATCGAAATAGTCCACTGTTATTACTTGTATATCTTCATTTTCTTCTACTACTTTAAATTCTGTATCACCTGTCTTTTCATCTATTTTCAGAATAGAAATAGATGTTTTCTTTTTCTTATTTCCTTTTTCATTAAATTGAATGGTATCCCCAACTTTTATTACTTTCTTAAAATCTAATGCAAAACGTCCCGTAATATCTGATTTGGTAGACTCCTTTGAGCCATCCGGAAATACAATTTCTATTCGTTTTCTAGGTGTCACTTTTCCTTTTATTGTTTTTCCAAAACCTACACGTTTTAAATCCACACTATTTTTTGCGGTCATTTTAGCGATTTCATCAAATGTAAAAATAGATAACCCGTTCATTGTTTGTGTAAAAATACCACCTCTAGCTTGCCCTTTTGAGAAATTAGAAGTTGCATATTGCATTTTCGCAACACTGTCTGATGGTAAATTCTCAAAATATAAATCTAAAGCATTTTTCGGCGGTTCCTCTGGATCTATAATTATTTCTTTCGAACCAAGTTCCGATAGCATGTTAGCTACTGCATACATCGTTATTTTTTCTTCTGTTCCTTCTGCAATACATTTATCTGTTATGGCTAAAATCATGGCGTTACATAAGCTCATAGCGCAATCTTGCCAAAAAGGATCTTTAACACCTGGTTTATAATACAAAGTGTGTGAGAGTGTTTTACATAGTGCTTGCGCTGTTGAATAATCTCCATCTTTATAAGCATCTTTGACAAGCTGCAATAAGTTATAACTCATAGAATCAAGTGGAGTTAATAAATTCAAAACTTCAATGTGATACCCTCGTTCTTCCAGCGTTTCTTTTGATGCGCTGAACAATTCCCCCTTTGGATCGTTAAAAATTAAAGATGGCTTATGTTCCGCTCTAGAATAGACATCAATTGTAGGAAATACAAAGGTTTCTCCTTTACCAGAGCGTGTTGTACCAATGATTAAATTGTTTACCGGGCTATCATCAATAAATACCTTGTCACCTAATCGGGAGATAACAACACCACCGCCACCTTTAAATGTTTCCTCTCGATCTGGTACAGCTCGGTACTGCTTTTTCAGCTCTTCAACTGTTGTAAAACGACTAGATTCTTTCTCATGATTATTTAAGTTTTTAAAGGAAGATTTCAATTTGTACACTGTTCTTGCAATGGTTCCAATCACTACAAGGAAAACAAGCATGTAGTAAATCGGATGTTCTGCAATTGGCATCTGAAAAAGAAATCCTACCTCCATATGAAATGGTTTGGGATGTAATAAATCACTAAATGTTGTTTCTATCAGCTCTAAAGTTAAGTTTAATAAAAAATTAGCGATTAAAAACATTCCAACAAACAAAAAAGTACTCAATGGAATGAGTACTTCTTTTTCAGCTAATTTATATTTGATTGATATCTTTTCACTATACATATCAAAGCATCACCTCTGTTCAATCCAGCTTCAAATTAAAAAGGTACTCTTTTTATGAGTACCTTTTTGCAATATCAATTGCTTTTTCTTTATTTACTCGCTACCATCTTTTCATTTTGTTTCAAAACTGGCTTTTCTTGATTCGTTGGTTTTTCCGGCTCTGTCGGTTTCTCTGAATTTGTTGGTTTTTCCGGTTCTGTTGGCTTCTCTGGATTTGTTGGTTTTTCCGGCTCTGGTGGCTTTGGTTTTTCTGTCCCTGTATTTTCCGTATTGCCATTCTCACCCTCCGTTATAATTGGTGGGTTTACAATTGTATCTAGTTTCTTCTCTGGTGGAAGAATATCACCTATACTCGCTACTGAAGAATCAATATTTAGATCACCAAATGCAAAATGATCTCCATTCACGGTGACTTGTGGCTTATTATCTGTAATAGCTGCAATCACATTATCTTTTGTTGTATCTTGAAGTGTTTTATCTGTTGTTTCTTTATCAAAGAGTGCTAGAACACGAGAAGTGGTGTCATCCCCATTTTGAAGATTACTTACAATAGATTTTTCTTTAAAATTAATTTTTGATTTATCCAGCTCTTCGAGTACATAAGCAACTTCATTATCCTTACTTTGAATTGCATTCTCTGTAATTGCTTCAAAATCTTGTTTATTCAGATCTTCTTTCTTTTCCTCCGGCTTATTCTTATCTACTTTTTTTGTAATAGCTGATTTACTTTTTGATGATTCCTTACTTCCAAACCAACTGCAACCTGTCGTACTTAATATCAATGAACCACCAAGAAAAACAATTCCCATTTTTTTGTACAGATTCTCATAATTTAAAGGCATGTTATTCTCTCCCCCTTAGATGTTCTGTAGATCTTTATCAATTTTTTCAATCTTAATTTTCTTTTCCTCTTCACTTATCGTAGATTGTTGAATATCACGTTTCTCTAATTCTTTGACCTCTTTCATTACGTTTTTATTTCCTTGCGTTTTAGCGAAAGAATAGCAATCTTCATATTTTTTTAGATTTACAAAAGCTTCAACAATGAGTTTTTCACGTCTACCGTCCATATTGACTTTACCTTTAAGTTTGATTACCTCCTCATATTTCTTATTAAGTGCTGCCTTTTCAAAGTCGATTACATCATTTTTGACATCAATTTCATTGATTTTATTCATGTTGTCTATCCCAATAAAATAAACAACCACACTTTCTGCAAATTTCGGCTCATATTGTAATGCTTTATTTGCCTTTCCGTTTAATAAATAAGTAAATAAAACTGCCTTCTGACTATCTTTATCTAATTCTGTGTAATTGACCTTATCGAAGTATTTAACGGCTTCTCCATACTGCTGAATGGCTGCCTGTTGTAACCCTTTTACTACATATTGTTCCGAGCCAGCATTTGCACTCGAAACTGGTTCGGAAGAGAATAACTTAAAGGCAAATACAGCACCAGCTCCAATTAACACCACGCTTCCTATGACACTCGCAATAATCTTGAATCCTTTTCTATTTTCCTTTCCAGGCTTTACTAGTGTTTTTACTTCATGCGCTGGACTATAAGAGGGTTCTTCCTTCCTTTCTGATGATTCTTCTTGATATTCATATTCTTCATGAAAAGGAGAATCATTGATTTCTCTTTCTAATGTTTCTAACAGCTCCTTCTTTTGTTCCTCTTGTTCCGGATGTAATTGCATCACATTCATTTTTTTAGAAATGTGATCAAAAATGTGATTTGCATATCTCGAACCAAGTGATAATGTACCGTTATAAATTTCATTAGAATGACCATCTAACAAATCGAAATCAATATGTTCTTGTCGCCCAGCCTCTCTATAAACTCGTTCTAATCGTTTCGTTAAGATATAAGCTTCATGAAACGAATATTGCTTACCCGACTCAATTTCTGTTCCATTGCTACTCTTAAAAATGACAAACATGGCTTCTCCTTTCTTCCATTCACTTTAAATTCCATGAAAAAAGGCAACAAAAAAAGCCATACTGTTTGCATAGCCTCCTCATTGCCTTAATTATATTTTTTCACTATTTCATCCAAAGAAACGGGAATAAGATTTGACCAAATTTCACATTGCTATTTACGCTCTCTGCTAAGTATTGGCATCCCATTACAATAACGAGTCCGGCTGCCCCACCAAGAAACCACCAAATACATTTATGTCTTCCTCGTTCACCGCCCCAAATTAATAGATAAGCGCCCCAGCAAAATACAATCGCTGTACTAACCATTGCCCCTCTTTGCATCCATGCAATAAATGAATTCCCTGTATTAATTAGACCGTCCATCGCATCACCTAACACTAACATTTGAGATAATGTTTCCAACATTGACATATACATTCACTCCCTTTTCATTTTTAAGTGCTTATACGTTACTAAGCTGACTTGATTCATTCGCCTTGCTGTCTTCTTTCACTCCTGTAGTTGTTGCCTTATAAGCTTGTAAAGCTTTCATTACTAAATCTTGATTTTCTTCAATGTATTTCTGATGATGTAAATGAAGCCAATGGTTATAATCCTGACCATTGGCTCTTAATAGGTTTGCTACCATATCTTTTTCTTTTTTTAATTCCCTTTGTGTAATCGCCACTATATCACCACCTTTCAATGTTTATGTGATTACTTCTGATATTGCTCTTTGCAATTTTGGACAAAATAGGTAACTTCTTTTTCAAGTTCGGACTCTTTAAACTTAGAAAAATCAATATCTTTTTTCAGTTTTCCTTTTTCATAATAAGCGAGAGAATCCCTTCGTTGTGATAAGCCCCAATCATGAGGATTACTTGAACCTGGAATGTCCTCACGATTTTCATTCAACCCTCTTACTTGAATTTTTTCCTTTTCAGCTATATTCTTTACAAGAAAAATCCAATCATTACTATGTCTCATATTAGAATTCAACATAACAAAACCTGTGCCATCCTCACTCATGAACTTTTTCATTTCTAACGGACTAAGATCCATTACTTCCCCTTTTCCCGAACTAAAGACAAATGTTGAACCAATACCAATTGCAATTAACAGTCCAACAATAGCGGAAATGATCCACCCTTTACGACTCATGCATGTTCCTCCCTATGTCATATTTTTATAAGCGATTTTGAAGTGTGATGAGACACATTTTAACTTCAACATCTGTCTTTATTTTATAACATTTAAAGGAAAGTGGGATAGAAAATGGAAATATCATTTATGGCTGGAATGACGAACCCCGTATTGGCATGCGTATAGAGACTAATCCCGACCTAGTTTCTATATGCCCAATACCGCACTACGTATTTTGGCATGAACGTAGAACCTTATGTATCTACTGTTGTGATGTTCCTCGCTTCTTCAGAATGTCAAAATGGGATATTCCTCACGAATACTGACACAAACAGATCTTTGATACAATGCATTTCCCAGTGGTCACAGATGAGTTTTACGATCTTACTCACCCAACGATAAACGTATACCTAACCCTTCTAGTGACCTTTCGAAGGGAGGCACGCATATATATTGAAAGTCGTATACTATCCTTCTACATCATTACTGAAAGGAAAAGATACGCAATATATATCTAAATTTTCAAAGAGCAACTTACTTTGTGCTATGTTCTCAGCACACTTCAAAATCGCTTTTTTTATTTACACTTTTGTTTTACAGCTACTAATTCCGCATGTTTATTTTTTCGTTTAGCAATCAAGTTTTGATGTTCATCTCTAACTGAGCGCACTTGATAATAAATTTGAGCCACCTTCTCAATGCTTCCTGTGCTATTTTCAATTGCTATCGTGCCTTTCAGTTCGTATGTTTTTCCATCAAAAGTTTTAACACTATGAGCTTGTGATGCCGCAATATCATAAAATGTAAGTCTTTTTTCTTTTCCCATATGAACGCCTCCTATTTTTGATAAAGAAGGGAGAAAAACGCTTCTCCCTTGTCTAGTTTTCTAGCCATCTAGATAGGATGAAATAGTGAACGAGTGCTTCATATCATGCTAGGATTGTTGTGTTATACGAGGTTATGATGCGTTGCGCTGCTTCTTTTCCGTAAATGTGTTGTAATGCGGATTGAGATTCAACTACGATTGAATGCTGAATGTGGTATGTTGCGCTTTCTTTCAAAAACTGCTCCATATGAGGGATTGGGTACAAATCATATTGATGAAATACCAGGTGAATCGGTCTTATATTCTTGCATTCTGTTAGATATTGAAGAAAATTTGATAATGCTTCCCCTCTCTCTTGATACGTACTCGTTTCCGTTTCTACACTGATGTAGACAACGGATTTTTGTTTTAGATCCATTTGTAGTGTTTCATAACCAGTTAGTAAATCATGTTTGATGATTTGATATCCTTGTTTTCGTTTTTCTTGATGGGTATCTTCATAAAAGATGCCTTTCGGATCAAAAATGAAAATAAAATCATCTGTTGTTTTCTTCACATCTTCTATGACCGTTTTATAAGCTCCAAAACGAGCTTTTATGACACCCGCAACCTTTTCCCCTTCATTCAGTTCTTTCAACGCTCTAATCACCTTTGTATACTTCTTAGCTACGCCTAACATGTATTGCACTCCTTTCTATTTTATTTCCCTCTTCTGACTACTACTGAAACCAAAAATACTCTTTTTGCACCCCTTGCTTTTCACGTTGATGTTTTTCAAGAATGTATAGCAAAGTGATAGTTATCGCATCCCTTGTTTCTTTTGAATAAAGACCTAGCTCATGGAAGATATGATAAGCTGGATGCTCATTCTCGAGCAAATTTACTACCTCTACCAAGTTCGCTTCACTCTCATACATTTTTTCCGTGAACTCAATAACTTTTTTCACATCTAGGTAATATAGGTTTTTATGCCGTTGATCCAGATACAAAATACTTCCTGCCAATAATTTTGTAGCGGATTCTATCCAATAATCATGTTGCTTTAATGGTTTAATTACAGTTTGAGCGATTGAGATTGCTTGCATCAATTCTTCAGGTAACCAAGCACTCTTGCGCTGCATAACGTCTTCCCCAGGTTTCCCTAAATTTTTCATTTTACCGACGTAGATTTCTGGCATTTCATTTCATCTCCCTCTCGGTTTCTTATATCTTGCTCCCTATCCAAAAAACGACTGTCCAAATGGGAATTACGAGTATGCATGCATTTCGAAATCCAATAGCAAAGCCTAACGGATTTTCATCTACTTCATTAAAATGAGCTTCATATTCTTTCATATTATGATTGAGCTTTCTTACGGTTTCTTACTGCAAATACGGCTCCAATTAAGCCAAGTACGACACATGCCATTTTATATATGGATTTTCGGCTTTACCGCCTGTTGTCGGTAAATACGTTTCGATTTTCTTTGGTGTTTGTTCTAGTTGTGGTTTCTCTAGTTGTGGAATGACAGGTTTTTCGGTTACTTTTGGTTGTTCCGGTACCTGTGGTTGTGGTGCTTCTGGTTGCTCTGGTTTTTGTGGTTGTTCTGGCTGTTCTGGTTTTGGTGTCTCTGGTGTAGGTGGTGTCGGTTTCTTCTGATCCTTCACCGTGTGCTTAATAATTTGGCCATCCTCTTTAATTTCAAAATTGAATATTTCTTCATTCAGTAAATAGCCGTCTGGTGCGAATGTTTCTTTATACGTGTACTTTCCATATGGAAGCTTGAATTTTGCAATGCCGTTTTCATCCGTTTTTCCTTTTGCAACTTCTTTTCCTTGCTCGTTAAAGATAGTAAATTCAGCGTTCGGAAGCTTATTGTTGCCATCTGCAATATCTACCTTGCTAATCTCTAATTCTCCTGTGATGTGCTTATTTTTCGCTGTTAGCATGATTGTCTTTCCTTGTTCCGAGATACTAAAAGGAATAGATTCTTTCGTTAAAACATAGCCAGTTGGTGCTTGCTTCTCAACAAATGAGTATGCTCCAAATGGTAAGTCTTTCACTTCAATCAAACCGTTTTTATCACTTTTGTGTTCACTTATTTTCTTCCCTTTACTATCTTGAAGAACGAACACTGCACCATCTAATTTTTCATCTGGATTCTCTCCATCTACTTTTAGAAGTTGCATGTTTCCTTTTACTTCTTTATTTTCGACTGTGAAAGTTAGCGTTTTTCCTTGCTCTTT
Source organism: Erysimum pusillum (assembly GCA_900406355.1). Taxonomy (NCBI): domain Eukaryota; kingdom Viridiplantae; phylum Streptophyta; class Magnoliopsida; order Brassicales; family Brassicaceae; genus Erysimum; species Erysimum pusillum. Next base: position 13,359 of record OVBW01000374.1, on the reverse strand, counting down.
AATCTCGAATGGATATTTAGTTTGATTAAGGAGGTATCCTTCTACCCCTTTTGTCTCAACAAAATAATACTTTCCATATGGAAGATCCTTCACTTGTGCGATCCCTTGCTCGTTTGTAATTGTTTTTGTGACTTCTTTTCCCTCTGCTGTGAACACTGTAAACTCTACTTTTGAAAGAGTCTTTCCTCTGTCACTTAATTTCTTAATTTCGATACTCCCTTTTACTTTATTATTTTGTACTGTAACTCTTGCAATCTCACCTGTTTTAACTTCAATCTGTTGTGGCTGTTCGTTCATTACATAACCAGTAGGTGATTTCACCTCTTTAAAAGTATAAGTTCCGATTTCTAAACTAGAAAGGCTAGCAATTCCTTTTTCATTTGTAGTAATAGTACCAACCTTTTCATTCGTACTATTAAACACATCAAATACAGCACCTTGTAATATTTCTTTTTGTTCTCCTACTTTAATAACTTCTAATTGACCTACTGATTTCCAACTCACATTTAAATCCGTACTTCCTTTTTCTTCACTACGCTCTAATAGTACGGTAGCATCTTGAATTTTATCAGTTCCTTTGTAAGCAACTGCATGTAAATTGACTAGGTTAGAAGTGATTTTTAAAGAAAGGTTACCTGTATTGGAGGATTTCGGAACCAAAATACGAAATTTCTCTCCTAATTGGAATTGTTCTTTCATTTCTTCATTCTCAGCAACAATTTTTGTACCATTCGGTGCATTTTTAAGGTTTACAGTGAATACACCATTTTTAGCGTTACTTTCTACTTGGTACAAACTCGTTTCAAAGTACTCTCCATTAAGTTTTGCTTCTTGTTTATCAGTTGGAATTACATACATGTAAGTTTCTTGTATTGCGTTACTATGATTCACCGCATAAATAATTTCCTTAGCTGCTTTTTCAACATTAGCATTACGATGCTCAAGCTCCGAAATAGATAATTGTCCTAATGCATTCCAAACCGCTAATTGCGTTGCATAATGAGCTTCCTTCCAATTCGAAACACCTAATTCTTGTGGAGATTTCTGTGGGTATCCATTCATTAAAATTCTATATACCACATTATCTGTTCGCCCTACTTCTGGAAGATCCTCACCATTCGGTGAACGTAGTCCATATGCAGTACGCAATTTGCCCACTAGAATTTTTGAGGAGTTCCGTTCGAACATCTTTCCCATATTGATGGCTATAACTCCAATCCATTTTATATTGCTCACGCTGAATTACTTCAGCACTTACCTTAGTAAACGGAAATAGGAAGTTTATTGCTACAAGAAGCGTACTCATTGTGATGAGTAGCATTTGATACGAACGTTTCAACATGACTAACAGCTCCCTCATATGATATACAATTTTCAAAGATCATTAAAAACTAAATTTTCAGTTTTATTAACTTGAAAAATACTAATTAAGTTATCCTTTTTCTGTATTGTTCATTTACAATATAGATGTATAATTATTGTTTAACGAGTAAGTGAAATTTGTTTCATTCTAATCTTGCTCGATAGTACGTAGCAAAAAAAAGGTTTTCAATTGGTTCATTAAAAATATTGGCAAGAAGTTTTGCCCTATTTTCAATAACTCCTTTTGTACCAGTTTCAATGTGATACAGAGTTTTCACGGGTATTTCAGAAGCCTCCGACAGCTCTTGAATTGTTAACCCTTTTGATTCTCTAATATTGCGTATAACAGTCAATTTCTCACCCCCTTAACCACATTCTATTCTCCTTAAAGTAGAATGTCAATCCCTTCGGGAAGCTTTTTTATCCCAACGGTGAATCATTATCCCGAAGGTGAATAAATCGATTGGAGTGAAATAAATGATACAGAATTATTTCGGGGAAAATGTTAGAATTCTAAGAACACTTAAAGGATTAAATATGAAGGAACTTGGTGATGTTTTAGGAGTCGCTAGTAGTACTATTTCCAACTGGGAAAATAACAGGAAAGAGCCAAGTTTTGAAACGCTCCAAAAGATCTCCATTTATTTTAATGTAAGTACTGATCGACTCCTAAATCATAAAATTGGTGATAGTGAAGCTCTTACAACAGAAGATCGGAAAATAATTGTAGAACGTTTAGCCCAAGATTTGTACGAAAGTTATAAAAATGTTCCTGATAAAGATAAACCACTATTAGAAAATGAATTGATTGAGTATGCAAAATATTTAACGCATAGAATTGAGACTAAAAATAAACTAAAAGATAGCTGAAATCCATTATTCTTCTTGGAAGTTTCCAATTAACAGTAATAATTCACGATAAGTTTCTAAAATTTGATTGTCCTGGTCAATCATTTCATTAAACCATTCTTGATTAAGATTCATTTTGTAACCCTCCCGTATTCACGTGAATTTTTTATATTTTCATGTGTTAGTGGCACGAAATTTTTACGCTTTTAAATAATGAACCACCATTATAAAGTACGAAAGACGCTACTTTTTAGTAGCGTCTTTCTTGCTTAAACGGCTTAACCACCGCCGGGGTCGACCATTCTTTGCATAACATATTTATTTGTATCTTGCATTTTTGCATGTTGTGAACCTGTTGTTTCTAATTGAAAAAACGATGTCAATAGTATTACGGTATATAACGTAACCGCTAAAAATTTATTCACTTGACTTCACCTCTTCTTTTAATAGCTCTTTCTTGACGTATTGCGAATAAAATATATTGCCTGTTAATTCAAAAGATTCTAAGGATTCTTTTAATCCTATTATATCATTATTTATTTTCGAAAACGAATACTGTTGAAAAGCCGTGAATTTTTTGCCATCTTTTCTCAGTTCTTCATATAGCTTAATTCCTGTTTCCCTATCACCATGCATACATTCAAAAAAAGCTTTCTCAGATAAATGAATAAGATCAAATCTTATCTCATCCAAATTAACACCATTTTCTATGTATAAATGCGCTAGTGTAGTATGAAACGCTACATATTTTTGTGTTTTTTGTGGAACTTGAATACTTTCACAAAGAGAAATAGCTTTCTTAATATACTTCTCAGCTGTAGATGGGCATTCAAATGTGAAACTTTCTCCTAAACAACACCAAGCTGTAGCTCTAATAATAGAAATATCTAATTCAGAATCCAGAATTTCATAGCATGTATTGCGACATCTTTCTAAGTCATTTCTCATTAAGTATATATAAGCCAAACGCTCTTTATATTTCATTTCCAAGCATTGCTTAACGTACTCTTGTTTTACTTCTTTTAAAATAACATCTGTGCGATCAGCATAAGGGATAATAGCATTATAATTTTGCTTATCATACATAGCTTCCATATATAAAATGTTTAAGGCTGCTTGGCACACCGTATCTGAAGAGAAATCTTTATCATACATCTCATCCAATAGTTGCTGACCTCTTGCTATGTTTTGATTCCTTTTGTTCTGTATTTTATAAACCGCTAAGTACTTCTTTAATCCTTTTGTATCTGAATGTTTTTCTATAATATCTGCTATTAATTTATATTCTCCCATTGCTTGGCAATAGCATAATGCTTTTTGTACATTTAATGGTGTTTTACAATGAAGAATATATTCATGAATGATTTTTCCTTGCTCTTCCGAACTATCACAAATGGCTTGAACTAACTTTAAGAAAATCTCAAATTTAAACTCTTCTGTTTTACATTGAAGTCCGTTATCAATTGTTGTTTTACTTGTTCCAATTTCCTTTGCTAGTTGTCTACTACTTATTTTCTTTTCAGTTTTAATTTTCGACAATTTCCCCATTAAATTCTTCAATGTAAAGCCCCCTTCCAAGCACAAGACACATCACCCAATATAAATTATTAAAAAGACATTTTAATCTATAGTGTAGTATTTTGATATATTCTTGGAGGTTAATAATTAATTTTTATAATCGGGTAATCAAAACTTGTCATTATATTATATAACTTAATATTTTTCTCATAAATTTTATAATTAGAAATATTTTAACACGAAGGTCTTATAGTTATGTGTAAAGTGCCCATTATAAAAATTTTATATTTATTTATCAGAAAATTAAAAATTCAATAAGAAAATACAAACTTTTAAATTCAGCTATGCTTTTAGAGTGAATAAATCCACATGTTTTTTACAGATGGGATAACAAAGGCTACTTGAGGGGATTGATATTATTTTAATAACAATATAAGATAAAAAGAAAGATTGTATTTTGAAGAAAAAGTGTTTTTTTAAATATGTAGACAGAAAAAAACCCCACTATACTCAGTTTTAAATTGGTCTCTAGTTTGGCGACATGAACCAATTTAAAACTCCTAGAATAGCAAGGGTCTTATTTAACATTTTTAATGTTCACTTATGACGATAATTATAACATAAGGTGAATTTAATGTGAATAAGAACCTCTATTTTTCCATGTTTTTTCTGTATGTGTTTAGTGGGAGAAATAGGAGGTTTTTTTGTGATTTCACGAAACTTTTTGTTAAGTCGAGCAAAAGCGGAACTAAGTCCCCACATTCATCACTTATCTAAAACTCCTGGAGCTATCAATCAAGAAATCAAGAAAATAATTTCTTATATTGATAGTATTGTCCTAGAGTGTGAAGGTGCTACCACAAAAGATTATCTTACCAAAAGGAAATACGAAGCTTTAGAGACTGTTTTATCTTATTTAGTACAAGAAGGCTATAGTCAAGTTAGACAAGAACACATCAGCAAAAAATCTGGAATTTCAAAACCTATTATTAATTACGTTTTTAATTGGCTGCAAGATTTAGGAGTATGCCAACAAATAAAGGTAAGACGGCATGGAAAGATCGCCCCCTCTGTTTACATCTTAACAATACATAATAACTATTTAAAGATTGTTGAATATTTCAAGATAAAATGGGCTGTAGCAATTGATGTTTGTGCTACTTTTACTAGATTTTTAAAGAACAAAATTAGTAAAAAGTCTGATGTAACAGATCTTGAATTTATGCAAAAAAACAATTTTAAACCTTCACCTTCCTTAGATTTTTTCGGCATTGAAGAGCAATCAAAACCTGCTGTCCATCATGAGGAACAAGTAAAAAATAATAGATTACAAGACTTAAATGATTATTTGAGTGAAGATCAGAAAAGAGCGTATTACTACATTTTGAGTCAAGAGCTAACATACCTATCCGAAAATGATGCGTATACAATTGCTTTAAGATTGCCACCGGATATTGATCGCTACATAAGATGGGATTTTGAAGAATGTGTGCAATGGTTCCAGTTTAATAAAGCTGAAAACAGTAATCCTGCACATTTCATAAAAATGTTTAATCAAAAATCTAAACAGAAGCAAGAACGTAGAAAACGTAATGCACAAAATACAAGCTCACTCTTAGATACAACTAATAGTCATACATTTGTTTTCTATAATTTTTTAGAAGAACACGATTAAAATCAAAAAATTCAATTACAAATAGCCTTGCTGAAAAAAACATATACAGCAAGGCTATTTGTAATGTCTTCCTATAGTTCTTTATAACCCTATTGGTCTTCAATAAAATAATTCATAAATCATTTATATTTTCTAAGTACTATAATTTTTCTTTTTAATTCAACCATAAAATTTAAACCTTAAGAATCCAGTATATTCAATTATTATTTACTAAACTATTTACTTAGAAATTTACCAAGTAAAAATCTCCAATACCTTGATACAATAACCATTATGGCCCAAATATTAATTCTAATGTTTTTATTTATTTTAATTTCTAAAACAAGATTTATTAAATATAGTACTTTGCATCTATTTGTAATTTTTTAGGGAGGCTTAGCATATTTTCTAAAAGATCCCCTAATTTTTTATATAATTTGGCATAATTCATATTTTAAACAATCGATTAAAATATGATTCTATCAGTTATGTCAATACAGTGGCCTTTTGTTATTCATCAAAATTGATCAATAATATTGAATTAATTTTTTCTAAATTATCTATGTTCTTTAAAATCTTCGTACTCATTGATTTCACTCTTTAAAAGGTATAATAGCTTATTTCACGCACTGTCTTAACAACTGATTTCATTATACAAGCGTCTTCGTCCCCCTCTTCAACTATAGTACAATCTACATTTTGTTCTAACATCTATTTTATTACTCTTAACGACTCTTGAAATCCTTCACCCTAATTACTAGTAAAATTAATAAACGTCTAGATAAATCTATAGCCCCCCTTTTCATCTTCCTATACACATCTACATTTCATATCAAATTTATGATGTATATTATTCAGAAATCTGGTCCATACTAATATAAATGAAACTTCAAATTAAATTTTTTTAGCTATAATTATTTAATATTTAATTAATATATTTCATCTCCCAATATCCTCATTACTTTTACTTGTAAAAATAACCCTGTTCGAGATTCAAAACCCAACAAATAATATCAGCATCTTTTAAAGATTCAAACAACATCTATGCAAGATTCTATACAACGATAAAACGCTACTTTAACGCATAGCGTTCACATATAAAAAAAGCTTTTTAGGCATATGTACTATAAAAACCGTACTTAATTGCTAATTCTATTAATGAAAGCTTTGATTCTATTGCAAATATCTAGTAAAATTCTTATATCAGCAACAAACTTCTAATATTAATAGTTAGTTTTAAAATAGTTTCCTATGTACATTAATGTTGTATAAATACTTGTTCACTTCCAACAATGAACGCTATTAGAACGAATAGCGTTCATTGTTGGAAAAACATTAACGCTAGATGTATAGACTGACTTAATATATAAGTATGTATACAAACAAACTGATATGAGTACAAATGATTAGATGGCTGCCTATAAAAATTTCTACTCTTAAAGGAAAGATCTTTTCAAGAACGAATCAATATCTAACATACAAATAATGGAGGTGTGAAGTTTGGAATATGGATATTTTGCACAAGAAGTAGCAAAACAACTAGATATAAACACCAATACACTTCGCAGATGGTCAATTGAACTAGAAAAAATGGAATATATATTTGAAAGAAATGAGCGTAATCAACGAATTTACTATGAGAATGATATAGATATATTAAAGCAAATGAAAGAATACTTAAATCAAAACTGGAAACTAGAAGAAGCTGCAACAAGAAGCATGGAAAATACTGAAGAGAACGCTCAGAAAACGGATAGCGTTCATGAGGAAAATGAAGTTCAAGTAACGCTCAGAAAACGTTCAGAAACTGATATTTTGATGATTCAAGAAAAATTTTCTCACATGCTTGAGCAACAGGATAAAATTGTACAACAAAACCAAGATATCATTAAATTGTTATTACAGGAACGCTCAGAAAAAGAAGACAAAGATCTACAGATTCAGTTATTACAAGAAAAACTGGATAAAGCAATTGAACTATTAAATGAAGATCGCCAAGAACAGCAAGATAACACTAAAAAAACGTTCATTCAGCGTTTGTTTAATTTAAATTAAATCAGATATACGTTTTTTATCAAATATATCTAATTGAGCAAAAAAAAGCGGTAGCTACCGTTTTTTTTTTTGCTCATCCTTACAACACGAATATGTAGTTTTGTAAAAAAATTTCTATGATATGTTTTTTCTTGTTTAATTTCGAAGAGTGTAGTTTTTTACAACTTGTGTTACTAATCCTAACTAGAATAAACAGCCTGTGATACATGATGCTATTATAAGGGGGGATTAATTACATAAACTTTCTACTAAAAGCATCATGTCATTGATAAAGAATAGTTATAATTCAGTGGTATGCTCAAAAATAGAAAGCTTGTAAAAGCGATTAGTGACATGTCTTGGCCACAATTTTAAACAATGTTGAAATATAAAGTAAAGTGGTATAGTAAACAATGAGTTGTAATATCTAAAACATTTGCTTCTAGTCAATTATGTTCCAATTGCAACTATAAAAACATAGATGCTAAAAATCTAAACATTCGTGAGTAGGATTATCCTTATTGTGGCACACATCATGATAGAGATCGTAACACAGCACTCAATCTTAGAAATGAAGCTAACCGTAGGAACTATCGGGATAGCCTACTGAATTAGAAACCGTTTGGCTTCAGTACTTAGGTATCCATTACCTCAAGGATACTAAGTACTCAGTTGTCAAATATATTTTGCTTAACATATCTTATTGGTCCTTTCTTATGGATTCCAAAAACTCTCTATATCGCTAATAGAAACATGTTAATCCTTTTTCCTAAAATTAGTTAAGTGTTTACTTCGTCAATTTTTAGGGAAGATTGACAAATCCTCTAATTTCTTAACCACATAATAAACCTGTATAGGAAACTCCATGTTTTTTCTAGTCTTCTTTAATTCATTTTGCCAGACTAAATTTTTTCATATAAATGTCATCAATCACAACATTCATTATTATTAAATCCTATACGTTATAAACGCTATTATTAAAGGCCATATCTTTACTTCTAAAGTTACATTATATCCTTAAAGGAAAACTACTATATTTATGCACTGAATCTCTAATGAACGCATAGCGTTCATTATTTACAAAACGTTAAATTAACGTTTTGTAAGCGCTCATATCATTTTTTTATTGTTTTAAAATACTTGCCATCTAATATCCTTACAGATCGTTTCAAGTTCAAAACACTAAACACAGAAAATTTTCCATTCTTTAATTTGTTAGGCCGCTATCACATAACTCCTAGGCCTTTTAGACGATTCGTATCGCTCTTATAATTTAAAGCTTTGCTAATAAGATATGTACCACAGGAAGAACACGCCAATTAATGTCTATATTTCCGTAATCATACTTCGAACATAGTCAACTAACATCAACTATTTTTAATCTAGCAACTACTTTATTTCATACCACTTGCTTAAAATACTTTATGACATATATAGCATAGTCAGGATCGTTATTATAACGTTCATTGATTAGTACAACATAGAAACATACAGCTTTATTATGGACTATTAATTGATACACCCTATCAGATTTTATATATTGCTTTAGCATAAATTGTATCCTTTAAACAACTCAGGATATTGATATTAAAGAGGTAAACGCAAAAAAAACGGGTAGTGTTCACATAAAAAACACTCAATAACACTTAAGTTAAAGAAGATTTTAGCATAATCACAACTACTTATCTCTTTGTCCTGTTTTATGGATTCCAAAGATACTTCATATATCTCTATCCTACTTTAATAAATTTATCAGATTGTATTTGTTATATTAAGCTTAACATTAACTTAGGATAAATCTTAAGATTAGTAATAATAAAAAAGCACTGTACCATCGCAGCGTACATTATTACTAATTTATACGCGTTATCAACACTGTTAAATAAGACATATCTATCCTAAAGCAATATGATACGGATTCCTTGTGAACGCTATGCGTTCACAAGGAATCGTTAAATTAACGTTTCGTAAGCGTTCATTTTTTTATTCCTACAGTATTAAACATCTTGCGCCTCAAACAGCCTGTAAGGATGTTTGGAGACGCAAGATTACTAAATAAAAAGACACACCATTTCTTATTTGTTAGGTGGCTATTCTCGTAATTCATATACTTTATAAATAAAATACTTCGTTCTTATGATTTAAACTTGTGTTAATACCTTTATCCATAATGTGTGTTATAAGAATGAAACTCTCATGAACATCTATAACACGGCTAAAATTAGAGGATTTCTTGAAATAAGCCCTTGGAAGATTATGTTTTGCTTCTTGCAAGTTGATCCCTGTTTAAAGAATTTAATACGATATATTTTTACTTCATTTAGTTGAAATTGTTTTTATAACACTTAGTACTAGTTATAAAAACAATTTATTATATTATAAGAATACTAATTTATGTATAGATATATTTTATTTTTATCATTCAAATGGAACAAAACATCATATGAATTCTTATTTTATTTATTCATACGTCTGTTAGGTGTAACGCTCTTTAAATAACTCCTAACGTTGTAGTTAAAGGATTAGTCGGTAAAATAACGGATAGCGTTCACGTGAAAATAAACACTAAAATAACACTTTGATAACGTTTAGATTCTCCAAGAATCCCGATACCTTAAAATATTCACTTAACCTTTATAGATTATAGTTAGGATTAATAATTTAAATTTATAACGTCTTCGATTTGGTAACATCATTTAAAAGCATAGTTGCTTAAAAGTAGCATTCTCAAAATTATTGCATAAATTTTATCAATCTCTGATAAAGAACTATTTCCTCAAAAATGTGAACGTGTTAGGTGTATGCCAATTGACGTAAGTAAGCCAAAATGCTTGGCTTGTTATCATATAATTGTAGATATTGCTTTTTATGAATTCTTAAGATAGGATGTTGGTTGCAGAAAACTCATTGCAATTGTAAACTATCGTCCCATGCTTGACGAAATTATGAAAAACAGGATAAAACAGTAATCTCATATATTAAATAGATCGCAATATTGTTAAGAGGTCACAGTTTCACATAAATAGTATTCTCATATTAAATACATCCTATACAAAAAATTGTTAGTAGTGTTAAAAATATTTTCTGAGGGTTTCATGACCGTTTTTATAACGTTCATGAAACCCTCAATGTGTGATAGTAACTTTCGTTACACTCATAAATCCCATTATATAATTTTTCTATTTTTTTATAATTATATTGTAAAGCTTGAAATGAATTGATTTATTTTTTTAGTTAATCCTTGATTAATATATCTATTATGGAATATGCCATAAGAATGAAAAATTCATTCTTAAAACCTCTAAAATAAGTGCCTAAAGCATGCGATTAGATACAACTATAACTTTCTCCTCATTACATTTTGCCTTCGACTCCAACGTTATTGAAATTACATCTAAGATACATCAAAAAATTATTGCCTTCTTTATACTACATATGCCAGTTCAAAGTATCATTCGTTCTTCTGAAAAGAATACATTTTGTTTTTATTAGCTAGTTTCTACTGTTGGAACAAATTTAGCTTTTTTATAAATAAAAAGACTTCTTTAATTCCTAATCCCACATCATTCTCAACAGAAGTACCAATTTTCATTAATTCTTTTATGTATCATCTAACAGTCGTACTAATTCATAGGCTTTGCAAACAGCGTTCCACTATAGATTATAGATATTTTTGTTTGATCATCTATTATAACCATATTTCCGTTCGTTTGTTTCTTTTGTAGAATTTTATTTTGTTTGGACTAGAGTAATTCATTTCAAAAAACATATGCTTATATCCATCGTACTTCTCTCCGGACTAAGATTTCTATCTTGAATCTCCTTATATAAAAAAGAAGATCCTTTTAAATTACACTCATATTATCTCTTTACCGAAGCTTCTGCTCTATCCATCAAAAACATCGAATTAATTAATATGTAAATATACAACTAAAAATTGATTCAAGTAGGCCCCATTACAAAATAACAACGCCTAAATAACACTTCTAAAACGTTCATATAATAAAACTATTGTATTTAATGTAACTTAAGAAACTTAAATATATAATTTTGGTTAAAAAATTTGATGTCTTACCATAAAAATTTAGAGTTAATTTCAAAAATAAAACAAGAGCACTGAAGGTTATTCATTATCTATTTAAATATCTTACTTTTAAACTTTAAGCCAGCATTCCTGTGATTCTCCGTGAACGCATAGCGTTCACGGAGAATCACTTACTACATTCCTACTATAAACAGTAAAAGTATGCAAACCGATTAACACCCTATATATATATCCAATCCCAAATCATATTATATTAGTTGCTTCAGAAAGAAGTTTTATTTTTCAAAGTATGTTACCAATGGATCTCCTAAAAAACACCTTTTCAACATAGCTTTATATTGCCACTATGATCTAAGTATGTATGTAGAGACTACTTTGATATCTATGTGATTTTTTATATAGAAATACTTCAATTGAAATTCTTTACAGCCTATACAAACTACTTTTTTTATTATTGAGCTCGAAAAATAAATTTATAGGTTTTATCATTACGTAAATCATTTTCTCTTTAAAACCACCTTTAAATGTTGCTGTTACAATGTTTAACGCTTTAAAAACGCCTAGTGTTCATCTGCTAAGTTCGCCAGATAAACACCATAATAACGTTTGTTTAGCAAATATATATGAATCTGTAATTAATCCTGTTCAATTTTTATATTCAAATCAAATTTCATAGATTCTCTATTCTTTTAAAGGAGTGCTGCAGATTCAAATAGAACATATACAACAAAATACATATTGTAACTTGATATGTAGAGGGTTAATTTGCATACTACTTTTTTAGTCTTTTAGTTATAGTTATCATCAAAATAGCCAAAAACAAACTTATATAATAAAGATCTCAGTTTAAAACCGTCTTTCAATGCGTTACTACACCAAAAACATCTAATCTTCCAATCTCATTTCTTTTATCAGCTATTTGTTTATAAAAAACATTGAAATCGTTGTTATAAAGGGGTTTAACGCATTAATAACGCCTAGCGTTCACATAATATCAAACACCGAAATAACACCTTTATAACGTTTATTCGGCTAACCATTTTAACTATTCAAGTATGTATAAGTCATATTCGTAATTAATCTTATTTGCTTTCTAATTTTCTCCCTCCTGATTAAAATGTATACCTCATTCCACTAGATATCCCTTGGATTCCCAAAATATATCATCAATAGTCTATCCGTAAACCATAGAAACAACATGATATTTTAAAAGGCATCTTCGACAAACGTATTCCTCCCACCAACAACGCCTTTTATATTATATAGATATTTTATAGATATTTAAAAGATATCTAATACATAGCTAAAAATACAAAAGATCAGAAATATCTCGAAGTAACCCAACACATCTCAATTTATCATCTAATTTATATTTATTTTATATCTATTTTATATATTAATTATATTTTTTGTTCATAAACCTTATAAAACCCTTGTTGTTAAAGGTTTTATAGGTTATAATATATTTATTAGATATAAATTAGAAATAAATTTCATAGAGGTGATGTATAATGGCAAGTTTAAAAGGTAAAACTCTTCATATAGACATAGAAGGTGATATTGGGAACGATTCATTTAAAGGTTACATCAATGGTGAATACATAAAAATGAAAAATGTATATCAAAGTGTTTACTCAATGCCTAATGTTACAGAGACAAACATACAAAANAATTTAGTAGATAATATGTTCGTGAATATTGCTAGTAAATCAATTCGAAGATCCGGGATGTATTTCATTGGAAATCGTGCGATGTTAACAGGTAAAAACCCTAAAAACATGAACATTAAAGTCGGTCAAAAATACAATGATGATTTACCACTAATTAATATGCTGGGATTAATCGCAAACAAATCAGTTCAACTTGAATGGGAACGAACAGAACAACTGCCACAATC
>OVBW01000373.1:605-24319 GCA_900406355.1 Erysimum pusillum | reverse complement strand
GTGCATGGACTCTCGACAGAGGCTCTGAGAATTAGTGTCTGGAAAGGTTGGTTTTTCTTTTATGTTTAAAATATTATATAGATATCAATTCTTGTGTGCAAAGACTGCTCATGATTTATGAAAAGTGACATATGTAGAGTTGTAATCCCTTGGTTGTCTTGTCTTAAGTTGTTGTTTTTGATGTTGATTTTTCTTGCTTTTCAGGTGATGTTGTTCTTAAAGATTTGAAGTTAAAGGCGGAGGATCTGAATTCACTGTGTCAAATCCAGTTTTGTTGGAACGATCACTTTGAAGGTTGCTATTTTTTTCTCTTGGTCGAATTTTGATGATCCTCCTTCAGACCACTGTTCATGTTCTATAGACTTGACAGATAAAGCATATTTCTTCTTTCTCAAAAATTTTCCTACTGGAGCTGTCGAGAACTTTTATATTTGTGGTTACTTGCTGCATCTTCATTCACATACCAATTCCTATCTATGTAAAAGTCATTTGAGGATTTAGAGAGAGGAAAAACCACCTAGTGATTATATAGCTAGAAGTGCTTACATGACCAGAACTGTTTGTATGTGTGATGCTCTCATGCTCTCATGTTGGTTGGTAATAGTGAGCAGATTGGAAAATATTAGGTCATTGTTTATATGAATTTTTAGAGACAAGGTGACATGTTTAACTGGATAATGCGCTGACATTAAATAGATATGCGTGTGATTCTGTTTGTTGCATAAATTGAAGCTTTTCATACGAAGTCAAATGTCATGGAGATTGCAAGTCACTTGATTTCGTAACGTGGACTTGTATTTAACGCAGCAATCAGCTTTTGTCAGGAAACTCCTGTAATTATGGCTAGGTAGCAAATCTAGAATTTGAAAATGACTCATACAAACCTTTTTTTCAGGTCCCTTGGGAAAAGTTTAGGGATAGAGCCAGTCATTGTTCTGATCGACCGAGTCTTTGTTCTTGCTTATCCTGCCCCTGATGATCGAACACTTAAGGTCTTTTGTTGGAATTGTTATATCTGTTTGCTTGTCTCGCCTTTAAGCTTTCACTTTGGTTGATACCGAATTTGCTTACATTAATTACATAATAGGAGGAGGACAGGGAAAAACTTCTAGAAACCAAGCTTCAGCAGATCGAGGTACTTCATGTTTCTGGCTGATGGAGCTTCATGGATACTTCTATATATGGTCGTTACATGAGACTTGGATTTTCCTTTTCGTCTACAAGATAAAATTTGATATAATTCTGAGTTATCATTCTCGTGTCTGTTACATATAGGAAGCAGAATCAGCAACTCTTGAAGCAAGGGCAAAATCTAAGCTGGGAAGTGTATGCCTCTAAACTTGATAACTTAATTTTTAGTTATCTTTCTTATTTTCTTTTCAGGGGTATATTTATGAGCGATGCTTAAACTCCCTGAACATATTAGAGGATTCCTATGATCTTTTACGAAGGATATATGTAGCCCTCATACGGTAAGCATGTTATAATTGATAGCTCTTTTGTGATTGGTTTTTTGCAGCTTCCACTAGTAAACTCATGGCTAGGTTCGCTTATTGCTACAATCATTGGTAATGAGAAAGTATCCATCAGCAAACTACATATTAGATACGAGGATTCTACCAGGTTTGTGGCTGTTTTCCTTTTTGTCTTTGATTTACCGTCTGATTTTGTGTTCACTTCTAGTGTCTTTGTTGTTGGTGTGATTGTGATTGTTGTTTATTGATGTAGTTGTTCGGTAGTCGGTACTGCTTTGTCAGGTGTATACCTTAGAACAATTCTCAGTTTAGATGGTATTCCACCTTAGTAATTTTGTTCTTTGAGTAATGCTCAAACTTGGTGACATCTTGACATACCAGTTTATTTCTCATTGTCAAATTGTTGGACTTGCGTGGTTTAAAATGCTCCTGTAGACTGATTGCCACTTCTTCGGCAATAATTTATGTGAAACAAATGAGGTCCAAGACCTGGACGGTTGAAAATTTACAGAAAATTTTAAACATGTTCTTGATTAGATCTAGTCTCATCGTACCACTTTCTGCTCATATTTGTAATTATGATTCTCCTTCCAACTTATTTACCATGCATTACATTGTATTGGTGTAATAGGTTGCTTGCACATGCAAACGTAGAATGTGTAAGGTCAAAAGAAGCAGCTGAGCAGAGAAAGCTGAAAAAGGGTGGTTGGTTCTCATTCAAATGGTCAGTGGGATTTATTATTTCCTTTTGAATATATACTTTTTTTTTTTTTTTTTTTTTTTTTCTCTGTTCATTTTTTTTTTCTACTTGTCGTAACCATGAATGCAATATCACAGGCGGAAACCATTTTTTTCCTAACATGTGTGGTTATCATATCCATGAAGGCGGACAGAAGCTGAAGATGACCCTGAGATCAATAGTGTGACTGACGGATCGAAATTGATGGAGGAAGGATTGACTAAAGAAGAATGGAAGGCCGTAAATAAGTTACTGAGTCATCAGCCTGATGAAGAGATGAATTTGTATTCAGGAAAAGACATGCAGAATATGACTCACTTTCTTGTAACAGTATCAATTGGTCCAGGTGCAGCTAGGATTGTTGATAGAAATCAGACTGAGGTGCTGTGTGGTAGGTTTGAGCAGCTTGATGTGACAACCAACTTCATCAGACATAGGAGTACAGTGTGATGTATCACTGAGGTTCAATGGCTTATCTGCACCAGAAGGTTTGCTACCGCAGGTCTGTTTTCATTTTCACCTTTTGACAAGGGTCGGCAATCTCTGTGACAAGATTCTATATTCTCGCCTATAAAATGAAGTTTGACCTCCCCCCTCCCCTCTGTGTTTCATGCTTCCTTTACAGAGTGTATCCAGTGAGAGAAAGACAAATGCGTTGATATATAGTTATGTGAACGCACCAATTGGAGAAAACATTGATTGGAGGCTATCAGCCACGATATCCCCTTTTCATGCTGCGGTAATCTCTTCATATATGTATTCTCTTGAAACATGGACATTTACGGTCTGCCTAAAAGTCGCAGAAGTGTAAGATACCTTCCAGAGTATAGCAGTGTCTATCGTATAAATAGCTGGTGGCACTGAATAGAGTGCATGGTTTCCTAAGAATTGGGATTGTCTATTGTCAATTTGTCAGGGCCCTAGGGATAGTTTTCAGAATTTATCCTGTATATTGCTTGCTTCCTTTTCCCAAATTATGGAGGGAGAAGATTATATGTTGTTAAATTTTCCTTGAAATTATAAATTACTTGTAACTCTCATGGCCTTATGTTTTTCTATGTTTGGAATTCAGTTTTTTTTTTTTTTTTTTTTTTGGTTTTAAATTCAGTTGTTTATACTTAGAGACAACATAAAGTCTATTTTGACGGATAGAAATAGTCGTTTTCGTCAATGTGTTTAATTTGACGCCAAACACGTCTGAATGACATACCTGAAACTGTTTGATCTTCCAGAATATGTGAATTGACTTATTTCGATGCTTTTGATTGCCTTTATGTTCATTCATTATATTCTGTCTTGATTTTTTTTCTGCATAGTTGTTCCGTCTTGCCCATATTTTTAATTTTGTTGTTGTATTTCTATCTGGTATCACTGCTTTGAGGACAATTGGAGGTTTTGCGTATTTGCAGATCTGGACTGAAAGTTATGATGTGTATTGGAGTTTGTCAAGCGAAGTAATGCCGTTAGCCCTACTGTTGCACTGGAAACTGCTGCTGTTCTTCAGGTACTGGTGTAATCGTCAGTAACAATTTTCCTGCTCTTACCCTGTTTCTTAAATGAACTTTTTTTGCTTATATTGTCATGGTGAGATAAAGACATGTATCTCAAACCGTTGATCCTTAGATATTGACGTGTCATAGATTCTGTTAGTTTATTTTCGTGCATACATATGAGCTATAGCAGTTGATTTAATTTCACTGTTAATTACAGATGAAACTAGAGCAAATGACTCGACGGTCTCAAGAGCAACTTCAAATAGTGTTGGAGGAGCAAAGCAGGTTAGAACAGTTTAACTTGGCTTTATATATCCTTCCTTTTGTCCTTGTCTATATGATCACAGTTGGATCATTTGGTAGTGACTTAAGTGAGATGTTTGTTTCATGGAACAAAAGCTCGTCCGTGTTGTCTGTTGGAAATTAGATTAAATTAGTTTACCATCTTGTACAAGTAGGAAAATTTTCACTGGCTTCCCTTTATTATTTGTCTATATTTTCTCAGATTTGCTCTCGACATTGATGTTGATGCTCCAAAGGTGAGCATTCCTCTGAGGTCTTCTGGATCGTCCAAGTGCAGTAGCCATTTCCTATTGGATTTTGGTAACTTTACGTTAACCACCATGGTAAGTATCCAGACTAGCCCATCGAGGTTACTAGTGTTTCTCTTCTGTTTTCTTACATTTCTTGTACAATTGCAGGATACTCGGTCTGAGGAGCAAAGGCAAAATTATATTCCCGGTTCTGCATTTGAGGAAGAGATATTGCTGCTTTCTTTACAGAGTGTGGATCTGACAACGAAGGTTGCAGTTTACTTATGGAAGATTTCACTAATCAGCCAATTCTGTCTCCCAATTTAGAGAAAGCGGACAATGTTTATTCCCTTATTGATAGGTGTGGAATAGCAGTTATTATTGATCAGGTGTTGCCTTGTGTTACATTTCATTTTTATGAGTCAGTTACTACGACGAGGCATTTCTACTTGACACGGATCTATTTCTTGTTAAAGATCAAAGTAGCTCACCCAAGTTACCCGTCCACAAGAATTTCCATCCAAGTGCCAATATTGGTGTTTCATTTCTCGCCAACAAGATATATGAGGATCATGCAATTGTACGACATCTTGTATGGTGCTATGAAAACCTACAGTCAAGCTCCTGTTGATCACATTCCAGATGGAATCCAACCTTGGAGTCCTGCATATCTTGTTAGTGATGCTAGAATCTTAGTTTGGAAGGTATGCATTATATTTTATATGTACTTTTCAAGCTTGATTGATCTATATAAGCTTTAATTTTGTGGATTCTTTTGTTTCAGGGAATTGGAAACTCTGTTGCTACTTGGCAACCTTGTTGCCTTGTTCTATCTGGGTTATATCTGTATACATTTGAATCAGAGAGGTCACTTGATTTTCAACATTATTTATGTTTTGTGCTATTCTTCATTCATTTTCTTTATTCATGTACTTTCTTTCTCATTTTTTTTTACATGTACTCTTTTCTACTACAAAGACTTTTGCATGTGTTAATATAAGTCGTTTAAAGTACAAACTTTGTATGTGCAGCATGGCTGGTAGGCAAGTGTTTGAGGTTCCACCCGCAAATATTGGTGGCTCCCCACACTGTCTTGCTGTCGGTATAAGGGGAACAGATCTTAAAAAGGTACGCTTAGTTGCTTTCTTGTAAATAATCAGAGTCATGTTAGACCCGACAAATTTAGTTTTCCAGGGAACAAAATTTACTCGGTGAATTAGGTATGCTTTGCTAAATCGTGGAATGACAACAACCTACCTGAACAATAAGATGATTGATAGTGTTGATGATTCTCTGGATCTTACTTTTATTGAAGTTGCTTTGGAAAGCATCTAGTTGATTTGCAGGGTTTACAGTTTTATTTCAACGCCTCTAGATCATACCAACAAATGTTTGCATACTTTTAACTTTTTATGTTAAACTAAGCTTTCAAAGCCTCTAAATGAGTAAACGCTTTTTTATTTATGCAGGTCCGCGGGGAGGTCCGCTAACCCGCATGTATTGGCAGGGCGTGTTTGGGACCGTTGCGGATCGGAAGAAGGAGAAACCCACAGCCCATTAAGCAACCCATGATGGTAAGGAAATTGCTTTTAAGATATTAGATGTCGAGAATTTGATCTCTCAAATGTACGCTGAGTAGTAGTTTTTAACTTCCTGTCAATAGGTACAGCCAGTACTGTGCTTGGTCCTTTTTGGATAGCCTCTCGGTCAGATATTCAGTTATGTTATATTGGGAGTGTCCCTTGATCTACTTGCCAATTTGTTTCTCTAGATATGACAAGAATTTCGTATTAGTGTGTGGTTGCCTTTTCTTGGTTTTCGCTAAGAACATCATAGAAGTTTGCTGATACAGATATATATACATGTGTGGTTGCTTTTTCTTGGTTTTCTTGTTGATCATATTACTCTCTACATTCCAGATTACAAAAGTTCGCATAACAGGAAAATGCTTTGGCAATCCTAACGGCTAACGTTTCAGTTTTGTATTGTTTTGTTAGATGACAGTAATTTAACATGATGACTTAATAATCGAATATAATTTTCATCATATGTTTTCTTTCCAAAACAATAGGTTTGATCGTATACAGTCTTTTAGCGCATCAGATGTTGAAGGTAAAACCGAGAAACTAGAGTTTTTGTTATTCAATTTTGGACACATTTTAAAATCTGGAGGATTGTATTGGTTAGAGAGATGAAAATTTAGAAGAAATACCTTACATGCATGATGCATCTAATCGAGAGGTGTGGTGGATATAAAAAAAAAAACTAAAGTAGCAGGGCCCTAGTAGTAAAACTAAATAAGAGAAAAAGGAATCTCGGTTATTTTATTTAGCAGGGCCACTGAAATTATTATTTCCAAAAAAAAAAAACAGTTCAATGGAAATGAAGATAATGGGAGTCAAAATAAAAACAAACAAGTAAATGGTGATAATGGAGAGCTCAAAACTGATCAAGATGGATTTTAAGGAATATTCTCTAATTTTTGTGGAAGAGTTTATAATTTTCTATTTGGCTTAATACTGTATGTCTTAAATTTGAAAATTGGCATGGTTTTCAATAGTTTGAAAAAAAAATATAGTCATATTTCGTTTTATAGTGTCACATTTAGTTTAAATGACTTTGAAATGTTTATGCCAATTTTGCCTTGGTCAAATGCTTAAGCTAGGAGTAAATTATGTTTGTATCCCTATAAACAAGTCCTAATTCAAATTATTATTTTTTATTCTAATCTTAAAATTACAAACAAAATACGTAATAAGAAGTATTCCGTATGTACGGGTTAGTAAGCAATAACGAAAGTTTTTTTTTTTTTGGTAAAAGAGCAATAACGAAAGTTGAGAGAGATCAGGGAAGTAATAATACTATAATAGGCTAATTCCACTCATTTAGCCTCTTTTTTTTTTTTTTTCTGATTTAAGATTACCCCTTAAACAAATAAAACAAAAACAAAAACCAATTGTGTTATACGGTTTACGATTCACGATTCACAATTTACAAACCCTAAAACCCTATTCACTCCCCCGAAATGGATAAGCTCACTGCTCAGGACGAGTTTTAATTTTTTCTTTTAAAAAAAAAAGTCAAAAAAACCAATCTAGCATGGTTCGAACCCGTGTTCTCAATATGTTAAGCATAGATCGTAACCAACTGATCCCACGACTACATTCGTAAGTATCACACATATTTCTCTATATAAACCTAAACAACACCTATATTAAATGAAACGACGAGTTTTGAATGGAAATTAGGTTTCGCGATTTCTTCTTCTCAGTGTCGATTTTATTTTGTTCTTGCTCATCTTCTCTGTAATCGACGAATTGAGAACGAAGAGAGACAAATTGAGAGTGTCGAAGAGAGACAAATTGAAAGTGACGAAGAGAGAATAGAGAGCAACAAAGGACGAAGAAGATGTAAGTAGAGAAGAAACTGAGAAAGAGACATTCACAAACTCTGCAAAAAATGAGGTAAATCGAGGATGATTTCGTTGTTTTTACCTTAGATTTTGTGATATTTACGTTTTATTATAGTAACTTGCATGGTTTGAGTCGAAGTTTTTGTAATTTGAGAGTCCAAAATTTTTTCCCCACCAACTGCTCGATGAAATTCCTGAGAGAATGAATATCATTAATACTCTGATTCTCCTCTTAAATTTGTATAACTTAGACTTCAGTTTGATAACAACTTCAATTATAACTTCACAATGGTTTGTGAGTTTAAGTTTTTATCCTAAAACCCACGCTTAAAGACTCGTTTATGATATTATATTAGAACATTTTATTATGGAAAAATGTGTGAACCATTCACTTTCTCCCATGGTTGATTACTTTATTGATTACTTTGACTAAAATAAAGAATTTATGTGCACTCACATGGGTTGAGATACTAAAGAACTTATATAAGTTTGTCGTTTGATAAGTTTGACATCCTTCACATGTATTAAAAAAATAATTGGGAATCCTTCACATATATTAACGTTGACTTAGTGTTGACTCCGAAATTATTTTAAACGTACAGGTATGCATGTCTTTGTACCACTAACTGTTGGAGGTGGTATTAGAGATTCTACAGATGCTAGCGGCAGGTACATGCTAATCTTTTCAGGCTCTTTAGAAATTTGTTTCTTATATCCTCTAATCCATAAGAGATAAACCTTTTTTCCTTGTGCTATTTCCAGGATGTGTAGACTGTGAAGCTTCATCTCAAGATCAGACCTTGCTTGCTTTAGTTTGTCTGAGTTTGAAACTGCCCAGTTAAGAGTTGGTTCAAGATCTTTCCTCTTCATAGCTTCAAGAATCTGATACATTTCCACGAAAGATTGTCTGATCATTATATCCTCTCGGAATCATCTCTCTTTTGCTCCTGCTTCCGACAAGAGACTCGGCTCTTTCTCTCTTGCTCAGTCCTCCTCTAACAACTGGTAAATCTTTAAACCGATTATGATGATTATTGAGTGAGTAACGCTTAAGGTTTTTGCTAATAAACTGTTGAGATTGAGATTGTTTTTTTTTCATTTCCATTGAATATTATCATGTGATTAATTTGGCTTGATTCATATGATAGTAAAAGAAAACCTAATTCTTCATTCTTTGTTGCACAGAAAAAAATTCTTCATTTTCCTTCTTCGACGATTCAAAACCCTAACGCGTAGAGTAGAGCCAGAAAACTCGTCTTCAATCATCTGACCTTCGAATTTGCACTATGTTTTTGCAAAATATTCTAAAACGGAAGCGTGTTTTACATGGTAAGTCTTTCTATTTTCTGTTTTGAATATTTGATTTACATATGTTTTGAATATTTGATTTACATATCCCTCAATCGTTCTCCCTATTACAGGTGCGTCGTTTAAATATAGCCGTCGGCGTGTTGACCTTCCTCTTGACCTTCCTCCTGACCTTCCTCTTGACCTTCCTCCTGACCTTCCTCTTGACCTTGACCTTCCTCTTGTCCCAACAAAGGTTAAAAACTATTGGGTTTGACTTAATTGTTTTACTATTAGGTTTTGGATTAATTGTCCCAACCATAGTTTTTCAATATTTCTTAGTAGATTCTAATCCTTAATTCTCGCAATTGTAGGTTTTTATGGACCTAGAGAATTTGGCATTTCCTAAAGACACTGATAAAGCGCTAGTCATCAACAACATTATAGATTCTCTTTTGCTGAAAGGGTATTTTGTTAAATCAATCCAGATTTATACATGCGACGACGGCAGATTTTCAGAATCTTATTTGAGAGAAATCGAAGATTTGGAGGATTTGGGCGTTACACTGATTAGAGTGGAAAAAGACGAAGGTAAGTGACTGGTTTTCTGTATTATTAGTGTTTCTATTGGTTCATAAATCCTTTTACAATCTAAATCTCATTTATATCTTTTGTATCTTTTTCAATTATGAACTTTTGTGGTGTTTATTTCAGATGAGAGAGATGATGTCGACCATTTAATCAAGGAGCACATAAGCAGTTGGAAACTCCAATACCAACCTCCTGCTGCAGTGCTTCTTCTCGCGTCCGACGGAGATTATTCTGACCTCGTGGTTGCTACCTTGAGAGACGGGTTTGAATTCTTCATTGCTTATGATGAGAATAGGGCGAAACCTGAGTTTCCAGGACTAGTGAAGAGTTCCAACTCTATGTTATTTAAAGACCTAGCAGGAGGTAGACTTCTTCAAGCTAATGGTGGTGGCGGCCTCTCTAAACCCAGACCACCTTCTCCACCTTCTCCACCTATCAGGAATCGGCCTTCAGTAACTCAGGATAATAAACTCAAGGTTAGTTGGATTTTTGTAATATTTTTAGTAGCCACTTATTAGATAATGTTTTAAACTTTGACTAATGTGTTTTTTATTCTTTATTTTAGGTCATGTGGGATATAGGTTCTTGCCCTATTCCCGTTGGTGCGAGTGTTGTGACAATGAAGAAGAACTTAGAAAACATGCTTCAAAAAAGTGTGTACAGTATGGATGCTTATGGTCGTCCTGATAAAGTTCCCACCAACAGTAGAGTCATAAAGTATCTAAGTAACTCAGGGATCAAGGTTAATACTGTGGAAGCTGTTACAGCCCGTAAGTTTCTAAATTATCTGAGTTTTAATTATCTTGGTTTATTTTTTGTAAAAGAGCTAAATTACTACTGTTTTCCTCAGCTAAACAACCAGGTCAGGGAGTTCCAGATGAAGTAATAAAGATGAAAATATATGATTGGTGCTCAACTGAAGATCCTCATATCCCGGTTCTTTTGATTACTGATGACAAACGGTTCGCTTCTATGTTTGAAGATTTGACGGCCAAGGGATTCCAGATAAGTCTGGCTCACACTTCTGAAGCGCCGGAAGAACTGACAAGATCTGCCCCGCAAAGATATATTTGGGATGAACTGGTTAGGACTCCAAAACAAGGTTAGATTAATCAAGGTTTCTGTTTTCAACTCAGTAATCTTTAAGCAAATATTGATTTCGTTCAAATCAGTGATAATCTTTAAGCAAATCTTGATTTCGTTTTTCAGAAACTGTATTTGGTAGGGCAAGGGAGAGGACGCCTTCGCGCTTGCACATGGGAGCGGGATTTACAGTCGAAATCCCAATAGGATGGGAACAAAAAGCAACACATGGGGATCAAGAAGTGTTCAGGTTGAGTGATAAGTACCACAGCCATCTCTCTGTTGTGGTTAGTCCTGCAACAGTAGCAACCATGTCTGGTTTTGGATCTCCCGAGGAGTATTACAACCAGTCTGAATTCAGAAATGTCAAGCTCCACAGTTCAGCTAAGAAAGAGTTCGATGGTATTGAGTACTTTTACTTCATAATGACAAGTGAAAACGAAGCCCACCAAGTGATCACAGCCACCATTCATGGTGGTATGCTCTACATTTGCAAAGCAGAAGAAGGAAACAAAGGAGCTAGGAAATCTGCTATGGATGCTGCTACTTCCTTCAGAGTTTTCTGAAAATGAGTAGAAAAACCTTTAACATAATATTTTGTTCTTTTGTTCTCTTCTTACTCATTGTGCCTTGTGCAAAAGTGATTGGATCTAAAAAAACAAAATAGGCATTTGAGAAACTATGAAGATGATTGATGTCTTGGTTATGTAATGGTTTTTATCACTTGTTTTACCATATTTTTATCTCATAACTTGCATTTAGGTGTTATTAGGAGTTGTATATATGCATTCTCGTCTAAGGCAGGTTTGGAGAGCACTTACATGGAGATTCAAGAATTTATGGGTGTCAAAGGCCATATTGGAGAAGACGGGTGGTGTTACATGGTCGGCAATCCCATGATGTTGTTGTACATATTTTTGTTTCTTTTTGTCTTTGGAATTATGGTTGATAGGTCAAGCTTGGAGGAAGAAATTACAAAACTTAAATCACCTGCGGGTACATCTGGATGTTGCATCGATGTATTATAACCGATGCAGAATTTAACTCACATCAGCGTGCCGCATCTAGGCCATCACGTCGATGCAGGATGGTCCGTCGAACCAAAACTTTTCCTGCAGTCTGCAGATATAGCGGCTTACTACATCGACGTGTGCTCGTCGATCTAAACTTTCCAGATAAGTTGACTATTTCTCCTTTGTTGACCGGTTCAGGTCTGGTCCAGTTTTAAAGAACCAGGACGGTTTACACTAAAAGCTTGGTTTCTCCCTCAAATCTTCATCAAATTTGGCAAAAATTAATTTGTTGGTTTCGAAATTTCGAGCCTTTTGAGTAATTCCTGGTCTTTCCCCCGATTTCATCTCTAATCCATCCCAATTTTGAAGGTATAATCCGAATTTACAAAAGTTTTCATGGGTTTTTCAAGATTTTGCAATACACTTCCTCATAAACTCGATTTTAGCTTTTAGGAAAGGAATTTATGTTGATTTTGTCAATGTAAACGATTTCTTTGCTTACCATGAAATTGAATTTGTCAAATTTGGGATTTTAGGATTCTTGAGGATGATGAAACTGAAAATTTGGGGGAAATTAGAGATTGTGGTTTCATTGGGTGTCTTTTGTGTTCAAGAAACTAATCCTAACTTGTTTGGAATTTGTTTGCCATATTTCTTACCTTTGATGATGAGAATAAGCATTTTGATGAGTTTTGTTCTTGAAGTTTTGCAAGTGTGAAGAGTTTGAGGTTTCTTTTGAGAGAGAGAAACAGTTGAGGTCCTTGAGGATGAATGTATTTTGTTTTGGTTAAATGTGGAAATATTATAATGGAAAATAAGCTTTTGATTCTACAAAATTAATTGACAAAAAACCTAAATGTTTTCGAGGATGTGAAGAGGGAACAATTGATTTTTATTTTATTTTGAGATGAATCTTGGAAGGAGCATTAATTGGTTTCACCCTTGAATGTGTCTTAGTTGACTCTTTTACAAAAGATTTATATNAAAGGTTCGGGAATTTTCGAGATAGTCACTATCAACAGATCTTGTGACGTTGAGGAAGGATACTTAGCTTCACGGATCGCCGGCTTGATACACTGTGAAGCAGATGAGGATCTTGTTCGGTTCTTTTCCGTAACAGGTAAGAGTGGGGTTCTAAACAAGAGTTCGAAATTTTTTCGAGAATAGTTAACCATGGTTCAAGAGGGTTGAAGCAAAAACAGAGAATTCACAATTCCTAGTTGTGGATGCTGGATGCAATCGGTTTCAAGATGCTTCAAGGTATAGTTTCTGAGGATAATGGCCGGTTTCGAGATCAATCGACCATGAAGCTTCAAGCTTTTGGATTCATTAATCATAGCCACAGATGAAGCTAGCAACAGGGTTCTTAAATGATAATTGTAAATCCATAGCATGGAAGGTGATAAACAACTCAGATGGTGTCTTCGGCCGTTGAGAAGACGATATCGACACAACCAGAGGCTAAAGATCGACAAAACAAGTTTTGGATTGTACCTGGGCCTGTTAAAATTAGAGCTTGGGCCGCAACAAATGTTTTTGGGCTTCAGAAATGTTAATGGGCCACTTTCATACACAAGGCCCATCAAATGAAACCCTAAATTTGCTTCAGATGGCCAGGAGCGCTTGTGACTGCGGCGGCTGTGTAGATCTGGTGGTGACTTTGTCTTTCCGGTAGAAAACACCGTCGCCCATAAGAGAAATTCGCCGTGCGCCGTCGACGTCTCCACCAAGCATGGCGCAACTGACGGTCCAAGAGTGAGATCTCTTGCCATCAACGAAGCTTGGTGTGAGGATTCTTCTAGGTTAGACGGGATTCTATATCGAGAATATTGTAGATCGCTGGACTTCGTCGGCCACCACCTCTCTTCCATGTCGCTGGTTGCTAAGGAGTCTTTGAGGTATGAAGGGTTCGAGAAGATTCGAGAGTGTGAAAAAACCAGAAATCTGGGGAAAAGTTTTAAAAAGAGAAAAATGCAGAGTAAAGAACCGAAACAGAAAAGAGCAAGAGATCTTATATCCCGACGCCGGCAAGCAAAAGCTTTGCCGGCGTCGAAAAGCTTAGTCGAAGAAGGTGTCTCGATGTTTGGGCCTGAGAGAGAAAAATCGATGTACTCAACCTCTCTCTTTATTTTCTGTTCGATAGTCAATATATAAGTCTATAAGACCAAACGCAACAGTCTACCCTATCGGTTGCAAGACGTATTAAAAAAATAGAAATACACACTCTCTCTTCCTTTTACTCAACTTTATACCTTTTCTTTCATCCTTTTACTCAACTTTTATTAATTTTATATTTAAACACACCCACTATCTTCTAAAAACTCTCTCCAAAAACTTCCCAAATAAAAACCCCTCTCTCCAATCATAACAACAATCTCCTCTTTTTACTCAAACTTTATTAATTTTATATTCAAAAACACTCATATTTTTACTCAAAAAACACTCTCTTTCCTCATATTCCTCAAGTTTTTTACACTATTCCATTACTTTTTAATTTTTTATTAGTCACAACCTCTCTTAAATTTTACCACTGCTTATGCTCTAAGCCATCTTGATACGTGTGATCGATTTAGAATATTGTTTAAAATATTAAATGTAAAATTATTATATAATTATTATTTAAAAGATTATATGAAGTCCTCCCTGGGACGCAAGTATTTGACTATTTGTTTACAACATTGTACATTAAATTGGATTTATGCTAAATGCTAATATAGTGGCGCGTATTGTGCCTACAACGGAACCCCTACTTTCAATGTCAACGCTTGTATTATTTCCTGGCTTTGTTACACAATGCATTTAAAATTTTAGTAATTAATTTTAGTATTCAGATCTCAAAACGGGCTAATCAAAATAAGACGAGAGAGAGAGAGATACTGCAACAACCAAAGGTCCAAAATAATAAAGGACTTGTTTGAATAACAAGAGAATTTATAATTGTGATTAATGGTCAATTATTACCATGCAAAAGTTACAATCCAGAATTTATCCTTCTTCTTGTTGTTACCCATCGTCTCCCATCTCTGATAGTTAAAGTTAAAAGTTCAAACTTTTATCAAGAACTTATTTGTTGTTTTACAACTTGTGGGTAGAGATGAATCATCTCTTTCACCAGAACCACTTCAAGTCAGTTGATTCTATCATCTCCCTCATTGACAGAACAATTAGAAACAGGGCTTCCAGAGACATGCATTAACCGCTGCTTGCATCGAGTATCCTCCAACTGATCTGGTTTCAAGATTAGTCGCCGAGAAATTGAAGATCCGATCCGGTGTGGTTTTCTCCACTTAAATCGTTGGAGTATGCAAATTTTTTAAGTCGTTGGACTTTGCAACTTTTATAACAGCTCTAAAGTCATATGCTGAATCGCTTACGTACCGTGGTATGGTATCATGCATATGTTTCGTTTAGTCATATTGATCTTTATTTTTCTTTTTGGTCGTCTGATATAATGTTCATCTGCTGCTATACACGATAAACCATGTTTTGTAAATTGTCATAATTAATTTTCAAATAAATATAACGTGGTAATAGACGAAACACATTTAAATTCTAAATGCGTGCGGTCGAACTGTAATTTATTTATCTTTCAGTGTATAAAGTCGTAACAGAAATGCTAAGTTGGCATATGTTGTTGTCACGATATGATCGCTGATTATAAGACAGTTACGTTAAAGCAAGAGTTTGTTGATAATAGCAAAGAGGGACACATTATTCTTTATTTAGATAATAGTAAGTAGAAGGGTCAAACAATCTAGGGATCGGATACCTTCTACGACACACAGAAAACCCAGACATAGTAGCAGCTAGCGCGAGAGTCTAGCATTATTGACACATACAAGACAATTATTGAAAATAGGGAAAACAACAACACATAAGTTCATAACGTGGATATATATATATATGCTTGTTTAGGCAGTTTCAACTGTATTTACAGAGCCCGTGGTGCATAAAGTAGAACAAGCCTTGGTGCATTGCTTAACCGCTCCATTCACAATTTCACTTGCATCTAATTCACCAAAACAATATTAGAATGATCAGTGGNCTCTTTTTTTTTTTTTTTTTTTTTTTATTATGTATAAAAGATTATTCTCTAGTTTCAACAATCTAATAAAATGAGCTTGGAGTTTGGGGGCAGTTTGCTTTACCTGAGCTTCGGAGAGTTCTTAAGGCACCACATACAGTGATACAGAGGATGCACACCCTAACTTGCAATATTCATTGACAGCATCACCTTGAGTAAAAAATTAAAAGCCATGCAACATAACTTGAATTAAAATCTTGACCCAACTTTTTCTTTTGTTAAAGAAATCTTGACCCAACTTGTAAAAGAAATAACTTAATAAAACACAAAGAAAACAGAAAAAATAATATATTAATTACCAGGGTATTCAAGATTGTCATTGCTATATCCTGGAGGACAGTTCGACCCCTCAGCGATTTGGCATCCAGTCACTGTTGTACAAAATTGCTGCAAGTTTCCAGCAAACCTGCATTCATTATAAAGGCTTCTAGCATCCGATGACGGGCAACAAGTCTTTTCTTCATCTTGAGTGTGTGCAGTGACAAGACTGATCAGTATGAACACACTTAAAATCACAGTTTTGCCTTCCATTTTTTTATTGATTACTTGTTCGATCCCAAAATGTAAGTAAAAAAAAAAACACTTCAAATTGTAAACTTGTATAAGTATTGATGAACTGGTGATGAAACAAGACTCGCTTAAATACTAATTGATTTGTTCTACAGTTTGCCACTAGAAACATCCATTTAACATTTTTTTTTTTAAAATGTCACGTGTGCTCTATAGAGTCTACACACTGGCTTGCAAGTGATTGAATAATCAAAAAATAAATTAAAAAATATATAATAAATAAAATAATAAGAATAATAATCAAACCTAATAATTTGACAGAAGATGCACAAAACATGTTGTAACAAATAATTTGACAAGAGATAAACTAGACACGCTGTATAAATTTACTGTTGTGATATTGGTAAATTTGATGAAATCCAAAGCATAAAACAGGATAACAGAATTGAACAAATCGTTTTTGTTAGAGTTTATTTTTTTTAATTATATGAATAAGTACAACCCTAAGATAAGTTTTTCATATAAAAGCCAGAAAAAGAAAAAAAAACACACACACACACACACACACACAAAACACGCTGTAAAAAACAAATTATACGGTTATCATGATTATACAAACTATTCGCAACAAAATTAGTACTGAATGGTGAATTCTTAAACGGATATATTAACTATATCGAAATTCTTATAGTATATTTATTCTGTATGTCATTATCATTTTATCCCGCTGTGAAGCCACGTATCATTGACTGGCAATGATATTGGTTTGGTTGCAATGGTAGGTAAAATGTTTTCTTTTTCTTTGTTTGCATGGATTAGGGACATACAGTATTCTTATTTTGTGCCGAGACTTTNGGGAAAAAAAAAAATTTAAAAAAAAAAAAAAAAAAAAAAGGAAAATTGTGATAGTATGATTAATTAAGATAGTATACGAGTGAAATCTATATCGCAATACTCAGTTAATTTTTTAAAATAGAATCCAAGGATTTCTTTACAAATCTTTCCAGTAGAAGTTGATGCCTAAGTTAAATAGTGGCTAGTTATTAGAATTGAAATTAATGCATGATTAACTTGTGATTACGAATGACAGTTTTTGTTAATTACATGCTTAGCGTAAGATTAGTGCCATGGAAGTAAACTAGTCTACATTTTTGTTTTCAGGATAGAGGATTACCATCGTGTGATTGAATGAACATCACAGGTTAGCTAATAGTCATCCTAATCAATTGGATCTTGATCCGCAAGCTAAATTTTGAATTTTATGAAAAAATAAACAAAATCTCTTAAAATATGGATTCCTTTTATAAGGAATCCAGTTTTTAACATAATCACGAATAGATAAAAATTGATTTTTATTATTACAAAATCAAAAACCAAAAACTGTTCTAAAATATGTTGTCATTCAAGGTCTATGTCTTACATGACTGTTTTGTCTAGGAGCAAACGAAAAAAGACGGAACGTAGTTGAGGAGATTTACAAGGAGTAACGAAGACATGGATATCAAGGAATAAGAGATTGAACCAAGAAGCAAGATACCAATCAGAAGTAGAGATCCACAGCTGATGGATCATTGATGGACAAGGCCGGTCGGACTCTTATGGTTTCTTCAACGGTGGCATAATGCGAAATTGCGAATGATTATGGTTGCTGGCTGAGATGTACAATATATAATTTGGGTAAAAGTATTGTGTTTTTGAACATTACCTAGTGATGGTTAGTCATCTAAAAGTGTTTCTTTAATCAAAGCCAATATAACATGAAGATCAACCACCAATTTCACTGGAAGAAGATCAAAATAACTAACCTAGATGCACAAATCACGTTGTCACATTGACTAATTGAATAATTAAAAACTAATAATTTGACAGGATTTGCACAAAACACGTTGTAACAAATAAAAGGCAACTAACCTAGCCTTTAAAGCTTCATCTGTAAACCACCAATATTTTCATTTAAATGATCACATCCATATACAAATAATATATAATAATATATAGTTTGACAGAAAATACACAAAACACGTTGTTACATATCATTTGACAAAAGATACAAAAACTGTTGTAAAATATTTACTGTCGTGATATTTGATTAATTTGATGGATTAAGTAGTGAAGGATCCAGAACTTTTTTTTTTTTAATTAACAATTCTGGTTGTATTACATTGTAAGAAATTATCATAATGAATAAGGAAAGGAAAAATGCCAATGCAACAGAGACCACCAGGTTACAATCCCCCAAAATCAAAATGAGAAAGAATATTACAAATTATTTTATCATAAGGAGAGAGTTTCTTGGAACCACTTTGAAAACGTACCTGAGAATGGTGGATGTTCTCTTCTTGCATATATAGCAAGTATTACGAATATAATACCCTGATCAATTATGTTGAATAACGCTTCGGCAACATTTTGTTGTTGAAAATCTGATTGTCATGCATCCTGACCATAAGCTTGCAGCCATGAGAGGAAGTTGTCCCATGTAGAGAAACACATGAAATGAGAGCCTAGCTTTGAAATGCATAGTCACTAAAGAATAAGGAGAAAATGGTCCCTTGTTTTGACAAAAATTTAACATGGAATACAAGTGTTATCTTCAGCCATATTTCATGAGGTAAGCCTGGACAATGTCGTAAGAATCAAGATACGGAATCACAACGCAGGATACAATGTCTCACTCGTCAGTCAGCCAAGGCTGAATATCGTGCCATGGCAGATGCCTTGCGTGAGCTCGAGTGGATGAAGAGAACCATCCTTCTTCGATCATTTAACTAATTAGTTAGTTGAGAACTAAAAGAATCCCATTAGTTCATGTTTTTACTTTTAATTTTCATGGTATCACTCATTTTTTTACTGAAGAATTTTTATTAGATTTTACATAAGACAACATATAAGCGACATGACTAAAACTCCAGAGACGGTAAAACCATCTCAAATCTGTGATATACTATCTTCATCACCTCTTTTTAGAGATGTCGTACTTTTTTATTCTCCCCTTATGTTCCTCTGTTTGTTTTGGGTTTGGTTTTTTTATTATATACTGGTATACATTATTTGATATTTATTTTTTCATCTCAGCCTGATTTTGGCTTGACTTTGTCCTCTGTCATAAAAATAAAGATGAAACATGACTACATAAGATCAGGGGATATAAAATCTTTTGTTGGTGTCCATTCGTACGTGGTTGCTTTATTTCATGTTAAGCATACTATAACTTGGTTTGTTGGGCAGGTGAATATATGGGCCGAGTCGGTCCATGATTTGATATTCCATCTATTTTCTTGGTTTGGTTATTGTTGGAAAATGGAAACCCTTATGAGATTGGAGCAACTCTTTTTTTCTTACTCATATTATATATACAACATTCTCTAAGTCTACTGAACAATCATCAATCATTATCCTAAGAATTAAAGGTAACTCCATTGCAGAAAATTAACACAAACAATAATAGGAAGATGATGTCCTCACCCAATAACAATCTCAGAAACCATTTGGAAGTATCTCTCTCACACATATATGTTCAATCAAATTCTAAAAGGGCCATTACCGGCAGAAAAGCTGCTAAATGCATGAGCTATATTTTCTTTTGAGACTATCCAAGTACTTAATAAAGCTTCATCCTAGTCCTCCAAGTAACAATTTTAAATGCAGTTCTCTCTTAAATCATTGGTTATTATTTGTTTTGAATTGTTTCAGCTGTACTCGTTATATATATCAGAATTCATAGGTTAACTCCGGTCAGTTTAACTTTTGGTAGCTCTTATATATTAATACTTTCTCATTCCCATTTGAGAAAATAGGTTTTTGCTCATTTAATTTATATCAATACTTAATACGTATTAGATTACAATATACATAAACAAATTTAAATTGGTCGATATTCGGATCGATGACTTATTCAAAAATTATATATAATCTAGATTTTTTAGTTTTTCAAAAATTCAAGTTCTAGTTTTAAACGTTCTTCCTTCAATTTTATGCAGAGGTTACTCTTTGGAAAGATTTTAGAAATTTCATCAGTCACATACGTATAAAATAACATATTTTGTTTTTACAATTAACACATTACAATTCAGAATGTAAATATATATACTAAATGTTATTTCATATTGAGTGCAAAGATAATATACTATACCAAAATTCAATAATAAAATTTAATAACTGAAATATAATTTTTCTTATTTATGGTTTTAATATATTGTAATTTGTACATTGTTTTCCTTTTTTCTTAAAGAATTCCTAAAAAAAAAAAAATCATGCACCACATCGACATATATATGGCTCTATCCATCTTAATTCTCTTTGGGTATGTAGAGGATGTTTTANAGGATGTTTTTGTATCAAACACATGTATAATTGTCTACTTGTCTTAATCACTTTTATTTCCCAACTAAGGAAAGAATATCTTAGAAC
This sequence comes from Erysimum pusillum, assembly GCA_900406355.1. Classification (NCBI taxonomy): domain Eukaryota; kingdom Viridiplantae; phylum Streptophyta; class Magnoliopsida; order Brassicales; family Brassicaceae; genus Erysimum; species Erysimum pusillum. The sequence goes on along the minus strand of OVBW01000373.1, from coordinate 3,689 downwards.
CTTGCTCTTCATCTTGATTTTTAGAATCTGAAAAGATGAAAATAGTGACTTACTAAAGAAGGTTTTATTGACTCCGCCATATATTAGCTTTTCTTGAGTGGTAGAGTTGTTGTTTTGATACGTAATTGGCTTATAGCTATGACTATGAATTCAAACTCGTGAATATATTATAATTAAAATTAAAAGATGTAAAAGAAAATTAAAGAAAAAAAAGTTGGAAAAGAAAGCACTTGTCTCTCTTTTGCTTTAGGGAAAGAGCCAAACAGCTTGCAATGTCCGCTTTAAGTTTCGTGTTTTATTTCATTAAAGTTGTATATGTATATCAATATATCACCACAATATAATTTTCTAAGCATGTTTTCAGTGCGTAAATGTTTTTGTAAAGTGAGACTGCACATATTTTTACTACCGTAATCACTATACAAAATTTGGGATTCTGAATAAGATTGTAAGTTTGTAACCTCGAGGAGGTAGACGACAGTTTTTTATACGTAGATGTAATAAAGTAATATGCAATTAATAAAACGTAAATTAACCTCTTGGGTCTATTTTGGAGTCATGACATGCAATTTATTAAAACGCTAATAAGATTCAAGCGGTACGAAATGGTAGGTACTAATCAAAGGACGATGCTATACGGAGAATATTGCACATATATATATCTCATAATTTGATTATATGAGACAACAAAACAGATACAAAAGCGAATTTAGAATCATATAATAATTGTATGTTTTTCCATATGATTATGATGATTGTCACTTAATAAAACAAGATATGAAAAATTTTAGTATCTCATCTAACAATTTTTATATAAATATTATTGGATTCATCTGTTTTTACTGAAATATTAGTTTTTACTTTTTATAACTAATAAAGTCAATAAATTTAGTCCAGTCACTGTTAATGCAAAATTTGCTTATAGTTTTTACTTTTTACTTTAAAGTGCTCACTATTTTAAAAGTTACTACTTTTGAGTAAATAAAAAGCTAGAGAGATCTCTTGTTGAAGTATTCCATTGGATAGAGAAAAAAAAGGTATTGATTAAGAAAATAAATAATTTAATTGCAACAAATTGTGAAAGTTTGTGGATCGAGAGTTTAGTTAATTTCATTGGATTTTATTTTGCTTAAGTAATTCAATAGATAATTCCACATAATAGTTACAGATTTTTACTATTAAACCGCATGATATATTTTTTTTATTCATGATATCCAATTGTATTAGCGAAATTATAAACCCCCCAAAAATAGTATTACATCTTTGGAACTTTTTTTTGGTAAACACATCTTTGGAATTGAATCAGCAAAGACGAAAAAAAAAGAAGAGTAATAAAATATTTAAGAAGAAACACACACTGATCAGATTAATATTTAGCTGAACTCAATCATTTTTTTCTGTTGATTCAAGTTCTTATAAAACTTCTTTATAAAATCATCAGCCGCTTTGTCCACGTGTTTGTTAGCCATGTCACCATTTTCCGGCGTTAACGGAAACGGTGAGTCCGTTACTCTTAACGGTCTCACCAAAGGAGTCCGTCCAAATCCGGGGAAGNCCCGGGGAAGTATGGAGACAAAGCCACCGTTAAATCTGCCGGCGTGACGTTTCCTTTGTCCCCAACGCCGTTAAGAAGATCAAGAACGGCTCTAGCAGCGGCTGAGTCGTNTCCGGGGAAGTAAGGAGACAAAGCCACCGTTAAATCTGCCGGCGTGACGTTTCCTTTGTCTCCAACGCCGTTAAGAAGATCAAGAACGGCTCTAGCAGCGGCTGAGTCGTCGTCGAGCGTTTGAGGAGTTTGACCACACGTGAAGAGACCATTGTGACTCTTTTTTTTCATGAAAGCCATATTGGGGAAAGGGAAATAATAGTTTGGAGTATTGCTACAGCTAAACTCGTATTCTTGTCGATGGGACGCGGTGGCTGAAGCAGCGTTTAAAGCGTCTGAGGCGGTGGAAGAGGTGTGGACGCGACGACGGTTGTGGAACATGAGGTTCTTGCCGCGTTTGAGAGTGGCGTTGAAGTCGGCGATGAGTTTGTGTTTTGAGACGCCTTTGCGGATCATGTACAAGAGAAAACGTACGATATTCCATAGCTTCTTGCTTATTGGTTCGTTTCGATCCATATCGAGATCTTTTAGAAAGAGAGAGAAAGAGAGAGATTTGTATTATTATTTTTGAGTTTGATTACTTATGAGCTAAGGAGAAGAAATGTGAGGGGTTTATAAAGGAGAAAGAGAGAGAGGGGTACTAAAACGTGCAAGATTATAAAAAGATTTTAAAGACAAAGCAAAAGCTAGCTTATGTATTACTAGTTACTATTGGAGCAGAATTATTGCATATCCATGTCACTTTAAAAGAAAACAAATTTATTTGAATATGGACCAAATATCCTATTTTAGATTCGATGTGTCTTTAGGATGTATGAATTATTGCAGCCTCCGATCAAAACTTGATGTGATCAAGATTCTAGGGTAAATAGTTTTGTTGTAAAGTTATATCCGAATTTACTTTTATTTTTTTTGATAATTGGATAAAAAAAAAATCAGATATTTTTATCATAATTCAATGTGTCGACAGTCGACACAATGAAGAACCATGAATGAAACAGAAGTAAAATTCGAATAAATTAATATTGGATCGAAGTGAATCGTTTGCATGCATCTAGCAAGCTAATGTTATCAACGTTGGCTAACTTAGATAGGATAGATATGTTTTGATATGTTATTATTATTATTTTTTTTTTTTGATATGTATTGTTATAAGAATGAAATTACGATAGCTATACGAAATCTGATATTTCAAGACATTTTAGATGTGACCGAGTTAGATAGTCTTAGGGATTCATATGGTATCAAATCGACATGCCTACTATATATGTCATACGATCATTAAAACAATATCTAGTCACAAATTTCGTGAAGGAATTTTTTTGTTTAACACAAAAATGAACCACTTGATGTACTTGTATAATATTAATCAACTCAAGTAACGGAAAAGCAGAACTAAAAATACAATTGAAGGTGGAAGAGAGCTATATTACAAACTTTTATATATCAACTTTTTTTGTACTTTAGATTGCACTATA
>OVBW01000372.1:12070-22825 GCA_900406355.1 Erysimum pusillum | reverse complement strand
CCAAAAAAAAAAAAAAAAACAGTCAAGAACAAAACAAATCGAAATCTCAAACTCTATGTTACCTCATCCTCCTTCTTCTTCTTCTCCCATTCCTCCGATTTTTGCTTCAATGGATGTTTGATTTGCTCTGGGACTGCGTTTGGTGAGCAAGATGTGCGTCTTAAGTGTTNTGGAGCTTATCTACTTGTCTGTTTTCATTTCATGGTTTTGAGTGTCGGTAGATCGAAACTAGAACTGTCACTAACCGATTTACTAGTGAGCTCACTACCATTAGATTTGGGTTTTTCTGATTTAGATTTGCTTCTACTTCCAGATTAGATTTGCTTTTCTCCGATTTGTTTACTTAGATCGATTCAGGATTCGGAAGTTTTTTTTTTTTTTTCTTTCTGGGTTTTTGTGGATAATTTGCTCTTGTTGATCCTTTGGTTGATTGATTGGAGATGATTTTGACCCACCTGATTGATTTTAATGGAATGTGTATATTTTCTATGGATCCATTTACATACTCACTATAATGAGTGGCTTAGGTCTGGGAGTGCTTTCATGCTTTTAAAATGTAGCTTGAATCTTGGTCACTGACAATGTTGATTGATATGCAACTCATTTCTTTAAACCCTAGAAAAGCACTGTGATTCAAGTTTATGCTTTTTTAGGTAAAATCTATTACGGATTAATATTTCAGATTATCAACTTCTCTTCTCGGAAACTTCATTAGTGGTGTGCTCATACCTTTTTTGTCTCTTCCATATTTGTTGTTTTCTAGTTTACTATGGACCCCGAATGCATCATGGCTGCTGATGGGACTGACCCTGCTCTTGCAAATGGTGCTTTGACTATGGAAAGTGTATGTAAAAAAGAAAATGGGGTTGTCTCTTGCGAAACCGTGGATACTACTTCTGAATGTCAGAATGAGAATTCGGGAAACAGTTCTACTTTGGATGCAATTGAACACCCCAACGACGTAGCTGAGGTTTGTAACTCTGGATGCTCAATCTACTTGCCCGTCCGATAAAACAGTTGTAACTAACATTTGTGTTTTCTCCTTTGTGGTAGGGCATACAAGTTGAAAATGTAGATGATTCAAAGTGTATGAAAGGCGAAAAGGCTCAACGGAAGCTAAAGCATGAGAAACTATCAGGTGGTAAGAATATTCCGTCGGTTCACATCAAAAAGAACAAAGAGGGCAAAAGTACAGATGCTAAAGTGGCAGCATCAAATGGTTCTGTTGCTCCTAATGCACAGACAGCTAAGCCTCTTAAAAGCAAATCATTCAATGGTCGGGAGGCTCAAGTCACAAAGGTAATCATCCTCACAGTTTGCTTCTAGGTTGCTTTCCTTTGCTGTATCTTATGTATATATTTTTTGTGTGATCTTCTTTTTCTGGCTGATGATTATTTTTAATTTCTTATTTTTCCTACCAGCAAGGGAAGCATGACTCTGCACCAGCTGAAAGCGCCGCCGGGTATTGAGTCCTCATCTTTGATATCAAAGTTTTTTTCCATATGGTCTTCTCATGTGTTCACAGCTAAAATCCTAAAAAATGTCATCCTAGATTTGGTGCTAAATCTTCTCATTTATCTGGTAGTCCCTAATCAATCACTGAAACTATAAATTTCTTTCCCTTTTTGATACAGGGACAAGGTGAAACCGAAGCCTCAAAAGAAACAGGCCCATGAGACATCTGAAGATGATACTCAGTCTTCTAAGTATTACTTTCACCATTATATCTTACCAGCTTTTCTTTCTTGTGGAAAACTAGGGCCTTTCTGCATTTGACTCTCATTTTTAACAGTTATGTTGATTATGTAACTTGATGGTGTTTCTTAGTAGTCCAAAAGCAGACGATGGAAAACCTCGTAAAGTTGGTGCACTTCCAAATTATGGGTTCAGTTTCAAATGCGACCAACGGGCTGAAAAGAGAAGAGAGGTTCGCATTTCGGTTCACTATTCTTATCCTCTCTCCGCAAACATAGTTATAAATAATCGTATTTCTGCTTTCATATGGTGCAGTTCTATGTCAAGCTTGAGGAGAAGACTCATGCAAAAGAAGAGGAAATTAATAACATGCAAGCCAAGTCCAAGGTTGTTTCCTATTTCCTGTTTTTTTGTCACGGTGTTTAGATTCTCTGTCTCCTCTAAAACAAAATCTTTGGTTTTCTCGCAGGAAACACAAGAAGCTGAGCTTAGGATGCTAAGGAAGAGCTTGAACTTCAAAGCCACACCCATGCCTAGCTTTTATCAAGAACCTCAGCCACCTAAAACAGAGTTGAAGAAGGTACTTCTGCTCTCTGCTCAACCATGATCTCTGTATTTATTGAAGTACTAATACTCACATTTTATGTGAAATTGTTGTTTATGTCCAAGAAGATACCACCAACGAGAGCCAAATCTCCAAAACTCGGGCGAAAGAAGACTGCTTCTGGAGCGGATTGTGAAGAAAGTCAAACCCCTCGCCTCGCTAGGCTGAGCCTAGATGAGAAAGCTTCTAAAGATCACCCAAATGCTAAGGGAGTTATGCCAACAGTTGATGTCAAGAAGCAACCGCTGCGCAAGTCACTTCCAAGATTGCCATCTCAGAAAACAGTTCTCCCTGATGGAAAACCCGCCCCAGCAAAAGCTGCCACAACCTCAGCAAAGGTGAAACCTGAAAGAAAGAAGCTTGAAAAAGATGTAGAAACCATAGACCAGTCTTCCCTTCCCATAGAAAAGGAAGCACAAGTGACTGTATCATCCAATGCTCATGCAGAAGATTCACATGAGATTGTATCTCCAAGGAAGAATGAAGACAGAGATGACAAGTCCATTGAGGTATCTGAAGCGGTTGCTGTTGAGCATTAAAAACTCTGTGGTACGATCATTACTCTCAAAACTCATATCTCTTGCTTTAATTAAGGAGGACAAGAGAAAAGAGAAACCGCATAATATTTATATATATCTTCAACCAAAACTTATATGAGAAGAGAGATGGGTAAAAGAGTGAAAAAGAATCAGATATGGGTTTGGGTTCTAAAGGTTGCTGCTTTTATATATTCCTATGTTTGATGGTAATGTTTTTAATCTCTTTTAAGTTGCTTTTTTGATGTCAAGATTTTATTTTCTTTTTCTTTTTGATGCTTTGTTTCCTAAAAGGTGAATATTCAGGAGATTCTGCGTTCGTTCTTTCTGTGTATTCTTTCTCTTTTTTTCTTTTTCTTATTTTTGTTATTATGGCTTATGTGCATTTCCTTTTGTTATAATTGATTCTCTTCTTTCCCAAATTATGTGGCTATCCATCCGAGTAATTCGTCATCAAGATATTGTAGGAGATGGATTTTGAGATTGCGACAAAAAAATCTAAACGTACGTGAAGATATACTGCAGAAACAAAAGTCAGCATACATTATTGTAGCTAGGAGGGTTGAATTAGTAATCATTGTGGTTTGTGATAATTAGTAACATTCCAAACAAATTGTATGTTTTCTGAAAATTGTTTGTCAATCTAGTTAGATAAAAAAAAGTTGAATACATTTTATCTTGATTATTTTTTAACGTCGTAAACTAAAGTTTATTACACAAAGGTTTTGTTTTTTTCTTTTTTCTTCAGATAACGCCTTTAGAACAAAAACCTTTATCTAGATATTGCAACTGTCAAAGACACAAAAACAAATGTAGTAACGACAGTTGAGTGTGACATTTCTCACCACCATTGATCAATAATTGATTCTCTCAAACATATCAAATTCACACCTTTTTATCTTCTTTGGAATCTCGCACAATAATGCAGCTTTGGACTTTAGATACTTGGTTTGTCTTTTCCTACTCATTAGCATCAATCTACTTCAGTGTGCAAAATATACTTTTATGATTAAACCGGCCTTTTGAGTATTTATTGTATTACACCGGTTTAACATCAGCACAAAGAGTCAAGATACAACTGTTACAGATGGGTTATATGTAGAGAAACCATTCTCATGTTTACTTCCCTCCTCTTCGTCTTCCTCGTCTTCTTCTTCAGCATCCCACAGGAACCGAGCATACGACGCAAGAACATTACTGCAATAAACCACATTGATCATCTATGGGACTCCAAATAGATTATGCTCTCCTATTATTTATGATGTATTGTTGTATCATCTAGTGCCACACCACATATAAATTGCAGATGCAATGAGAAAAAATATCATGATTGATGTCTCTTATCATATTTGACGTACGTGTGAGGCTTTTGTTCTGAGACAAATTGACCAATCACTTCTTCAAAGGTTGGATATAGAGGAAATAACATTTGATCCACAAAAACATTTGGTCCCTTTCAATCAACCCATTACCCATGAAATAATCTAACAATCTACAAAAAGATGGGTTTGAAGTAATGAGTTTCCATATTGGAGACTCCAAGAAAGCCCAAATCCAAAGTAAATCCCTAGTTTTTTCTGATATTTGATCATTAGGGTTCTACGTTCTATATATAGGAGATTGTGGACGATAACAATTCAGCAATTCTATATGTACGTCGTCATACTTACCAGTCATGAGGAGAAGATTGAACAGCTTGATCAAAGTAAGAGTGAGCACGAACACCGTCTCCGTGATTCTGCCATATCAAATCTCCATACATAGAAAGCAACTCTCCATCTCTCTCATTCTCGGACAACATCGCTCTCTCACAGTACTCCTCTGCTTTTCTCCCATCACCTTTCACCTGCATAAATTAAGAGCCTATTCAAATTACTCTAAATATAGTAATATCTCCAAAATGGATTTTTGATACACATTAGTGGATAAAGTTTACATATTATACGTTATCAAAAACCCAAAATCAAGAACAAAGGTCGACTTCAATAATAGCAATAAAACGTACTAATTAGTTTTTTAACATGTATCATAAAATTAGCAAATATTAAAACACAATCTTGAAAAAAACAGAGGATTATTAAAAACAAACCTCTTTGAGGAAACGAGCGTAGTTAGAGAGAAGAAGAGTGTCTCCGGGATAACGTTGGATCATCTCTTCATAATAACCATCTACGCTCCCACCTCCACCTCCACCGCCACCTCCGGTACCGTCTCCGCCTTTACCGCCAAATCCACCGTTCGAACTTCCCTGTTGGAGCTTGGAACCTTCCAGAACTCTATACGACGCCTTTTCGTCGTGGACACTGATCGTTTTCGTTCTGCTCTCCGGCGCCTGAATCTTGTAGAGATTTCCTTCTGAAGAAGCTCTCGGAATCGATTTACCAACACGAGGAGATGCAGAGATGGATCGAGCCGTGGCTACAACCCGAGCTCCGTTTGTACATCGTGGAACCGAAGACTTCTGAACGGCGCGTAAGCTAAGGTCAAGTGACGACGCGCTTCTCATTATCATTGTTAGTTATTGTGTGGAATTTTCAGTGGAGGGAGACGAAGAGAGATGAAAAGATATTTAGACTGCAAAATAATATGGAGTATACGTTCTTATCAGCCCCCTCTTTTATTCTGTACTATCAAATTGACCCCAAAGTTTCAACATTTACTATCAAACCCCTGTATTACTTACTTCACATTTACGTCTAGCGTTTAAAGACGGCTGTAAACGTAACGGAACCAAGTCAAATTCAAATAAAATTTAAACCGAATTAAACTGAAATGTAATAAATTTGTTTAGAGCTCTACTAATACCAAATCGAAAACAGACTGAATGAAATTTGGAAAAAAGTCAAAATGTATATCTTCTTCATTAGATATCATGTCTACATGTTACATCTAATTTATAATAATATTTGGGTAAAGTAGGTGGAGGTGGAGGTGGGAGCCTACCGAAAAGTTTACTTTTATAAGGTCGATGGACTCAAACTCCATTTGTCATGGCGGCGTGGCCTGATAGGTCTCTGGTTTACATAGATTTTCTTAAAAGATCTCCGTATTAAGTACAACTACAGATTTTTAAAGAATTTGATTTTTCAGGCCAACAATTTTTTTTGGGTTCAAACATGGCACTAGATGAGGGGAGTTCTTACAAAAACACAATTCAAAAGATATACACCTATGTAAAGATAAAGCACAACAAATAAGAAGCATATTTTTTTCTGTAAATTCAACGTTATCTTAATTGTATATCATTTTCTCAGCTTGTTCAAAAAAGAAATTGTATAAAGTATCATTTTTGACAACAAATATTATATATGAATCTTATCGGAAAATTTCTTTTGTTAGATTCTCCAGGACCACTAATATCGAATCTCGAATCATCTAAAGAAAATATTTTAATTTGATTGGTCACAAAGAAACGTAAGTAACTAGATCAAAGCATTTGATGTGTGACATCCACAAATGAGTTACTTTCGATTCTTGAACTGATTGCGATGGTCATGAGAAATGAACAACATGCATTATATGAGTTTTCATTGTAAGGTAAAGACTTTATTTTGCAAAAGTGAAGAACATGAATATCAAACTTTCTCGCTAAAACTGATGAGAAATGAACGTACAAACTTTGATTGTAAGGTAAATACTTTATTTTGCCCAAAAAAGTATATATCTCGCAGAATATAATAAAGAAATTGAACCTCTGTTTAACAAAATTTCATAACTAATTTATTTTAAAATTAACTCTCTCTAGTGAGATACACCTACAGTAGGTTTATATAAGCAATTTAACTGTGTATATTATTAAACAAAAAAAAGATGTGTTTATTTGCTTTCTGTTTATATAAGCAATTTAACTGTGTATATTTTGCTTGATTTATAAATATAATTTTTAACTTATCATATGTACAAGCCTTCTTCCTGCCAAACATCAACGAGGAAATGCACCATTTCCTGCAACATTATTACATCATCGGTTTAACGAAATATTTCTTAGCAGCAATAACACTAGAAGTCAGAATCCACATGAAAATATTCTAAATAGTCTTCTATAAATTCTAATTGAGTGTCGTAAGTAGAAAATTAATTAAGCAAATCAAATCACCTTAAGAGGTATTGGTCGAGGAAAAAGCTTGTTTGTCCTCCATAAACTATCATATGTCGAGTTCCAGCTGAAAAATCATCATGAAGTATGAATTAACGTACGAGTTTCATCTTAACATTGAAGAATTCCAATAAACCAATTAAATATAATTAAACAGAGATAATTGTTAAGTAGTCGTAATTGTTTGTGGGTTTCACCTTATCGCAGGTTCTTGAAATCGGCATTGTTGTCTGGTTCTGCATCCACGCCACTGTTGTCTCGTTTGGTTCCACAAAATAAGTCCTTTGAAATGCAAAGAAATGAATAAGTGATATATATTTTTGGTATACTGTATTAGTTGCTTCTAGAAATGGAAACTTAAAGCAAAGTATCAACTTGACCCAAAAAAAAGAAGAAGCGAAGTATCAAAATCCTAATGAAGTATAAAGCGAACGTAGGTCTTAATGTCTTATATACATATGCAATTCTTATGACGTACGCAGTCCATTTAGACTTCGATTGTTACGGTTACTATATTCGATTGTTTACTGTATATATAACTATTTTCAAGTAAACTACGACTTTAATTTAGTACTTTTACAAAATTCATTTGTAATTATAAATACAAATGCTAAACATGACAAATAAAATTAAAAATGTTTTTCTTTTCCGTTTGTTTTTAACGTGTACATTTTGTAAACATACTTCACTTGAAAATAATTTTGATCAAGGCATTTTTCTTCATGTAAACGCTAACACAAAAGTTAGCGTTTAAAACAACCGAAGCATTAGATCACCAAAGATAGTTCAGGAGTTACCATGGTTTACAAATTCGGTAGAGTTGCTTGTGCTGCATTGAGGATCAAAAGGCGGGTTTGAAGATTGGGATCGACATTTGATAGTGTGGTCCATATCACATGTACTTGTGCTCCAGAGACCGTCTGATGAACCACCATGTTTCTTCACAACTTTTCCTTGGATTTTGAGTCCTTTTGAGGGCTCATCGACCTCCACAACTAAAGGCCCTTCTCTGTTGCAGCATCCGAAACAGTTTCTGCTCTGATCATTAAATATATATATAAAAATATTAATATGTCATCATCTTTTGCTATGTACTAATATGTTTAATTGCATCTATGCGGGAAGAAATCAATTTGGTTTTCCGGACGGCTTACATTGATGAGACTTTTGCATTTTGATCTTAGAGATTCCATGAGCCAGATATGGAGAGCTTGGAAGTAAGCTGCTAGGAATTGGAAGAAAGAGCAACAACGCTTCTTACTAAATTGTGTTTGAGTTTTTATCAAGAATGAAGGACAAGAACACATAGCTAGCTAATACAAAGGACAAAAGCACAATGAACATGAAAGAGAACTCAAAATCGGGAGAGAGAATTAAGGAAACTCAAAAGAGATTAGAATGGAAGTATAGTAATGCCTGATATGACAAGCAAACACACGTAATTAAGCACAAAAGGATTCCATAGGTTAGAACTTGCAAACAAGTAAGGCACAATTACATTTTTTAAGTTGATTTTAGTACAAAGTATGTCTTTGGCCTTAAGCACATACATTCACCTGCAGTAACAGAATCTCGAAAGAAAAAAAATTAAACTTAAAAACACAAAAAAAATTTATACACCTTCCAAAAGAAGGGTACTTTTAGACCCTCGATCATTATTATTTTTTGATTTTATATATCTTCTCTTCTTCAGGCTATATAAGTCACAATTTTACTAAAGTTTTTTCCTTTTGAGTGGCCAGCCTAGTTTACCGATTTCGGGTTGATTATATATAACCCTGATGAGAACCGGTAAGCACGTTCAACTATAGAATCAAACGAATGACCCACTTTGAGTTTGGTTGATTTCGGTTATGTGGTAATTAAAGTTTACTTTTCCCATCCTTAGAAAGCATAACCACGAGCCTATTGAATGCTAGTTCTAGTGCAAACTGTAAAGCATTCCCTTATAGCATTAAGTCGTTATAACATCAGTTTTCACTTTTCACTTTTGACAAGAGAAAAGCTTTGATTAAACTTGTCGGTGAGTTAATTCTCATTAATTGGTGCAGGTCTACGGAATCCACGCAATGAGGTGGAGCCACCCGTACCAGATAATTGCCACCCAATTCCCACTAACAACCAGAGGGTATGGATTTGATTCCCCAACTCCTTAAAGACGAATTAATATAATTCCGAAAACACCCTTTATAACGTTAACATTAAAAAGTCAAAACGTAGTCGTTCTCGTATTTGATCGAGAACGCACTGACGACACACCACCATGTTCTCCACAGCTTGAGATGCGGCTTCGCTTCAATTTTGAAAACAAAGAAAGAGGCAACAACGGAGAACAAAATACGCTTTTATTCTTTCTCCCTCTCTCTTCTCGAGCTGATCACTCTCGGAATCTGGTTTCGAGCTGCTACTGAGTCGTTGATTTGATCATTGTTGTTGCGGAATCGTAAAGAGATAAAAAAAGATGTTTGATGGTCTCTTAGGCCGCGGCTTTGCTCCCAAGGGGTTTGATAATTTTTCTGTTCAGATTTTACTCTTTATCTTCAGTTTCATTGTGTTAATCGTTGGGTAAATCGATTATAATTGTGTGATGTTATTCGACCAGAAAACCACTGATAAAACTCACTAAGAATCGGATCGATGTTCTTCGGAGGAAGAGAGCTGCTACGATCAAGTTTCTGAAGAAAGATTTGGCTGATCTGATGTCTAATGGCCTTGACGTCAATGCTTATACCAGGGTAATTTTTTTTTTTGTTGATTCGANACCACTGATAAAACTCACTAAGAATCGGATCGATGTTCTTCGGAGGAAGAGAACTGCTACGATCAAGTTTCTGAAGAAAGATTTGGCTGATCTGATGTCTAATGGCCTTGACGTCAATGCTTATACCAGGGTAATTTTTTTTTTTTTGTTGATTCGATTAAACTGATTCGCTTTTCAATTAAACTGAATTACGATTTGTATCAAATGATTCTGATTTTATTGATTTTGTATCGTTTGAGAACAGGCTGGAGGGCTTCTTGATGAATTAAGGCGTCTCTGGAATCTTGACTTTGTTGAGCAGACCTGTGATTTCGTATACAAGCAGCTCTCTACCATGCAAAAGATGGGGTAACTTTCAATTCAATGGCTTTGGTATCAGATTTTGGTGTTAGCCTAATCCTTATTTGTTTTAATATTATTGCAATTCTCTTAGATTTTGGATATCTTAATTTATANAGCTCTCTACCATGCAAAAGATGGGGTAACTTTCAATTCAATGGCTTTGGTACCAGATTTTGGTGTTAGCGTAATCCTTATTTGTTTTAATATTATTGCAATTCTCTTAGATTTTGGATATCTTAATTTATATTTTTTTGCTTGTGTTATTCATGAGTAGTTGTAACCTACTCTGACTATTTGAGATTTTTGTTTTTGCACATCAATGCGTTAGGTTTTAAACTGAAGATCAGGTTGATAAAATTGAATATCTAGAACGAATGTCAACTACCTCATATTTTGGCATTTTTCTATTCACACTGTTCCTGTTTCCTCAGTGATATGATATGTGTTCTGTGGCTTAGTGGAACATCATTCTCAAAGATAATTGAAGTATTTTGTTCTAGTTGGAAACATGCTTTGGTTCATTAGTTGATTTGAGCTTATTTTTCCAGGGAATGTCCAGAAGATTGTCGTGAAGCTGTGTCATCCTTAATGTTTGCAGCCTCGGGATTTTCTGAGTTACCTGAGCTGCGTGAACTGAGGCAAATGTTTCATGAAAGATATTCAGATTCACTTGGATTGTTTGTTAACCAAGAGGTAAGAGTTTTTATAGTGTATCCTTTTT
>OVBW01000370.1:0-24337 GCA_900406355.1 Erysimum pusillum | reverse complement strand
TCTTTTTAAAAAAAAAAAAAAAAAAAAAAAAAAAAAACATCTCATCTCTTAAGCCTAGGTTGTCTACACATGCCATGGCCCTAAGAAGTGCAGCGGCCAGCGGCTTCTGCTTCAAGACTCGAAAGGCGGGTTGGAATACGCCTTAGCTCCATACCACCTGGCATGTTCTCGTTCATCCCTAATACTCTGCATTTTCCTTACATGAAAGCACCATCAAATGTTACATTTAAACATACCTCCAAGTGTAGGTCCATTTTAAATACGTTGTTGGGCTTTTTATTCTATTTATAATNATAACTTAACGACGCCGTTTAGGAATTTGCTCTCTCTGTTAGATAAAAATATAAAAAAACAAAGTCGACTAAGAAATTTCGGAAGATTCTCCGGCGAAACCTCCTCCGCCTCTGGACGTCCGTATAACTCAGTTTAGCGATTCTTTGTCAACGAGACGAAGATTGCGTTTAAAGTTTTAGACTTTAGAGTTTCTGCCTGAACGAACGATCAGCTCGATTTAGGGTTTTTTTTTTCTTGGTTACTTTCGAAGTGTTATGGAGAATCAGGAATCGGACGAACCGATGCAGAAGAAGCCTCATCTTTTGGACTCCGTTTCTCCAACTTCCATGGCCCGTAATTCTTCACCTTCTCATCCCATCGCTAAAAGTGTAAGTTTTTTTTTCGACTGATTGAATACTTGGATATGATGTTGGGACTTTGAGAATGAGTTGTGTACTNNNTGATTGAATACTTGGATATGATGTTGGGACTTTGAGAATGAGTTGTGTACTAGAAATCTGGTGTGCAATGTGTTGCCTTATAGTCTCCGAGTTATGCAAATTCGGATTATGCAAGAGTGAATTTCTTGGTGCATGATGTTTACTTTTGAGTTCTTTTTTTTCAGGTTGATGCCACCGTTCTACAGCTCCAGAATCAGAAACTGGTCCAGCAATTAGACCTGCAGAAGAAACAGCTGTACGATGTTGAAACTAAGATCCAAGAGTTGCAGATCAACCAAACATCTTATGACGATGAGCTTATCTCAGTTAACCGGCTTTGGAATCAGGTCAGCGATTACGACTAATTGGTTTTCAGGTGGTCGTGTTCCTTTCTGTCTTTACAGAAGGACTAATTACGTCCTTTTGTCTGTGGTTTTATTTGTGCATTTTTTGACGGTTTAGTTGGAAGATGATCTGATATTGCTTGGAGTTCGTGCTGGGGCTAATCAAGAGGCTCTAAGCTACTTGGACATTGTAGATAAAAAGCGAGGTATTATTTATTAATAAGAGTTCTCTCTCATTCTTTATGCATAACAGCTGCTTAAACTTTGCATAACAGTTTCAAATATCTGTGTTCATGTAACCTAGGTTCAGTTCCGTCATGCGCTGCTGATGAAACATTTCTGTGTAGACTTCTGCAAGTAGATTCCTTAGATACTAAAAATAGTGATGAGGTAGTAAGAAAGGTCGAAGAAACTCTTGGTTTGCGTCATTCCTCTACAATGGAGTTGATGGGACTCTTTGAAAACACCATTGCTACACAGAGGGCGAAAGCTGAAAGCATTTCAAAAAATTTACATGCTGTGAAATCGGCAGAAGGTTGGTTGGTGTGCCAATTATCTATTTTTTTATTTATTTAACGCCTATAGACAATTCAAAGACTTTTTTTTTTTCAGATGCCACCATCCAGTTGTCTAACATCAATGATTTGATGAAAGAGGAGGCCAAAAACTTGCGTGAGATGATTGATGCCTTACATGTGAGGCACAACGAACATACCGAGCAGATTCAGGCTTACATAAGCAGCCATTCAACAGATCAATCCGAGCTTAAACACCTCAAAGGTTATACATTTCATGATTCTCGACAATATGAGAAAATCAGCTGTTTGTTTCTTTAAGCGTAGCATCTCTTCCATTTTGCATGCTGGAACCGGGGTGTAAGAATATATGTTGATTAGCATGGTGACATTGCATAATAGCTCTCTAAGTATTGAGCATCTTTGGCTATTATAGGTCAATTGGAAGAGATCAAGGCTGAGCTTGAAGAAAATAGAAGAAAGTTGATAAATCTGAAAATGCAGAAGGATGCTGCATGTGAAGGTCATGTAACATCACCAGCAATCGCTAATGGAAGCCTTTCTCCTGAGAAGCCTGTAGATAAAACGAAGTTGCGTGAATTGAAGGACTCAATTGATGAAATAAAGGTAACTATATCGTTGATAGAGTGATTCATGTTTTCATTTTTTGTTTCTTCTTCCCCATGTGTAAGCTTAGTACGTGTTTTGAATAATTACTCTAGATAATGGCAGAAGGTCGTCTGTCTGAGCTTCAAGCTGCACAAGAGTATAATGTTTCCCTGTCAAGACAATGTCAAGATATTGAGGTATATTTATAGGATTTAGGGAAAAAGATGTTTCTAAGAGCAATAGTTGCAGTTGACATGATATGTTTTGCTTAATGGATGTAGAATGAACTAAAGGATGACCAGTATATATACTCGTCTAGACTGTATAGTTTGATCAATGATCAGCTTCAACACTGGAATGCTGAACTGGACCGGTACAAAATTCTGACTGAGGCCATTCAGGTCAGCTTCTTATTCAATTTGCCAGTGTTTTTCTCCCTCATAAATGAGTGAATTTTTGGTCTGTCCTTGTCTAACCTCTGCTTCAGGCTGAAAGGTCCTTTGTAATGAGACGGGAGAAGGAACTAAATCTAAGGGCAGAATCCCTGGAGGCAGCTAACCATAAGACTACCACTGTTGGTTCTAGAATTGAAGTGCTGGAACAGAAGCTGCAGAGTTGTATAGTTGAAAAGAATGGATTAGAGCTTGAAACGGAAGAAGCTATTCAAGATTCTGGTGATTTTCAATCCATTGCAGTAGTCGTTGCCTATGTAACGCTTTATATTCCTGCTCTGAAAAAATATTTTCCATGTTTCAGAGCGGCAAGATATCAAAAGGGAGTTTATTGCAATGGCATCAACCTTATCGAAAGAGATGGAAATGATGGAAGCACAGTTGAAACGGTGGAAGGACACTGCACATGATGCTCTTTACCTGCGTGAACAAGCTCAGTCGCTCAGAGTTTCGTTAAGTAACAAGGTTTGAATGCAACCACAGCTTTAAAGATTATATTCGGTATATTATTTCTCTGTTTCTCCTAAATGCCATCAACTTTGTTTTTATTTATTTGTTGTGTGGATGAACTATTTGGTCACTGCATGAATTACTAGTAAGGAGCAGGTTACCCGATTAATAATGTGACATTACCCTATCTGTGCAAAGGCTTTGACTAATTCACAACTTTTATATGCAACATTAACTGGTATACCTTTGAAGTACAACTGTGCAATCTTTTTCCTTTGTATAAACAAATANGTGGATGAACTATTTGGTCACTGCATGAATTACTAGTAAGGAGCAGGTTACCTGATTAATAATGTGACATTACCCTATCTGGGCAAAGGCTTTGACTAATTCACAACTTTTATATGCAACATTAACTGGTATACCTTTGAAGTACAACTGTGCAATCTCTTTCCTTTGTATAAAGTATAAACAAATGCTTTGTGTCTACTATATTTTCCCTTGCATTGGACTAATTTAGTGGACTGCTCCCTGAAATATTGATTTTCTCATGCTTACAAAGGCAGACGAACAGAAGGGTTTAGAGGATAAATGTGCTGCACAAATGGTGGAAATTAAATCTCTCAAGGCTCTAGTAAGTTTTCATTATGTCCCTAAAACTATCTACTCCAGTTTTTCTTTTTGGTAATTACCATGTTCTTTTGCTTAATTACATCCCTCTCTCCAACCAATTCTTAGGCACGTAACTCATCTGCATGCGTAGTTATTTTTCTGTCATCTTATGGTTACTGAAACTCCAGAAAATTTGCTCAGTAAGAGTCTGAATGATCAATTGTAATGTTGCAGATTGAGAAACTTCTAAAAGAAAAATTAGAACTGCAAAATCTAGCAAGCATCTGTACTCGTGAGTGTAATGATGAAAGGTATGTGACCATTGGAGTGTATTTGAGCTCTCCTTTTTTTGCTGAAAACATGAGATTTGAGCTTTCCAATTTCAGAGGATTGGCAGAAATCAAGGAATCACAACGGAAAGCCCAAGCTCAGGCTGAAGAGCTGAAAAACGTTTTAGATGAACACTTTCTAGAATTGAGAGTGAAAGCGGCTCATGAGACTGAAACTGCGTGTCAAGAAAGGCTTGCTACCGCGAAGGCTGAAATTGCTCAATTGAGGACTCAGTTAGATCGTTCTGAGAGGTATGCTTTCTCATGTTACCACATCCAAGGTCATTCATTTTTTTCGTTTCACTGATTGGGGGCATTAATCAGTATTATGTTTACTCATTTGCAGGGAGGTTTTGGAACTAAAGGAGGGTATTAAAGTTAAAGAGCAGGAGGCAGATGCATCCATTGCTGAAATGGAGGTACCTTGTGATCATCCTTCTGCTCGTTATTTCTCATTTTGATGTTCTTAATTATGGAACGTATTAAAATCTAAATGTTGAAAATGCTCATGTGTTGTATCAATACTTTGTTTCTCTAGACTGTAGGTCAAGCCTATGAAGACATGCAGACACAGAACCAACATTTGTTGCAGCAGGTGGCTGAGCGGGATGATTATAATATCAAGGTTAGCTATAGTGTTAATAGGACATTTTTGATATTGAGTTTCGGGGTTTGTACTCTTTTCTTAATTCCAACCTTTGACTCTAGCTCTATCTAGCCTTTGAAAGCATCANAAGGTCATTCATTTTTTTCGTTTCACTGATTGGGGGCATTAATCAGTATTATGTTTACTCATTTGCAGGGAGGTTTTGGAACTAAAGGAGGGTATTAAAGTTAAAGAGCAGGAGGCAGATGCATCCATTGCTGAAATGGAGGTACCTTGTGATCATCCTTCTGCTCGTTATTTCTCATTTTGATGTTCTTAATTATGGAACGTATTGAAATCTAAATGTTGAAAATGCTCATGTGTTGTATCAATACTTTGTTTCTCTAGACTGTAGGTCAAGCCTATGAAGACATGCAGACACAGAACCAACATTTGTTGCAGCAGGTGGCTGAGCGGGATGATTATAATATCAAGGTTAGCTATAGTGTTAATAGGACAATTTTATATTGAGGTTCGGGGTTTGTACTCTTTTCTCAATTCCAACCTTTGACTCTAACTCTATCTAGCCTTTGAAAGCATCTGTTGTAGATTATTTATTTGATCTATGATGCCAGCTTGTCTCCGAGAGTGTCAAGACAAAGAATGCTTACAACACCCACTTATCTGAGAAGCAAGTAATGGAAAAGCAGCTCCAACAAGTTAATGCATCAGTAGAGACTCTAAAAGCAAGGATTGCACATAATGAGGAACAGGTTAGAAGCTTTATCTTGTTTAATTGTTGTAACTATCTAAAACTGCTTTCATCGGTGTCTTTCACTAATGCTCTTATGTTGCAGATGAAAGGCTGTTTTTCTGAGGCCTATAAACTGATTCAAGAAGATCGTCACCTCGCTATCAGCCTTGAAACCACCAAGTGGGAATTAGCTGATGCTGACAAGGAATTCAGATGGCTCAAGTCGGCTGTTTCTTCATCCGAGAAGGAATATGAACAGATCAACAGGAGGACAAACGACATCAGACTGGAATTGGATGATGAAAGGTGGGCCTGAAAACAGATCTCTTATTTGAACTCAATTACTATATGATGAAATAATTTCTGATAACTGAAATAATTTCTAATTACTGAACAGGAGTGAGAAGAAGAAGCTTGAGGAAGAGTTGATGGAGTTGAACAAGGAGCTTGAAGAGTTGGGATCTGAGAGTGTAGAAGCTGCAGTAGTGAGACTCCAGGAAGAAGTNGGTGGGCCTGAAAACAGATCTCTTATTTGAACTCAATTACTATATGATGAAATAATTTCTGATAACTGAAATAATTTCTAATTACTGAACAGGAGTGAGAAGAAGAAGCTTGAGGAAGAGTTGATGGAGTTGAACAAGGAGCTTGAAGAGTTGGGATCTGAGAGTGTAGAAGCTGCAGTAGTGAGACTCCAGGAAGAAGTTAAGAATTGCAAAAACATTCTCAAATGTGGCGTTTGTTTTGATCGGCCTAAGGAGGTAATGATTATCATGATAGTCCTATATCTCACCATCAATGTAGACATAATGATTTGATAATCCTCTCTCATCACTGTCATAATCATCATCATCAATAATCAATATTATGCATCATCAATAATCATTTTCAGCACATAAGAACAACCGTTNTTAAGAATTGCAAAAACATTCTCAAATGTGGCGTTTGTTTTGATCGGCCTAAAGAGGTAATGATTATCATGATATCGCTATATCTCAACATCAGTGTAGACATAATGATTTGATAATCCTCTCTCATCACTGTCATAATCATCATCAATAATCAATATTATGCATCATCAATAATCATTTTCAGCGCATAAGAACAACCTTTTTTTTGTTTCAAACAATATTTGCAGGTGGTAATTGTGAAATGTTATCATCTATTCTGCAAGCAATGCATCCAACGTAGCTTAGAGATCAGACACCGGAAATGTCCAGGCTGCGGTACCGCCTTTGGCCAGAATGATGTCCGGGCTGTCAAAATGTAACTCAGACATTATCACATGAACATGGTGTTGGTACATACACACTTAAGATCCACACAATCGCATCTTCCTTCCTACTCTTCAACAACATTGTAAGATTGTTAGTTAGATAAATTCCATAAAATCGATTATAACACCAAATCTCTGGGTTTCCCAGCTAAGCGAGTGATGAGAAATTAGGTGGGGATCTTTATGGAGAAAGTGTAGGTTTTAGGTATGTGACAGTAGTGTTTGTGTTACCTCCATTTATGCCTTCGTTTTATGACAATGGGGACCGACAAAGACATCACAAAATGGACGGAGATAGTTTGTATTTTTCCATAAAATCTAAAGAAGTTAATGAAAAATTGATCAATAGTTGGTGGGTTATAATGAAATTTTTCTATAATTGGATTGGTAAAGTGATGTTTTGTGAGCTTATCTATTGTTAGGTAGTAGGATAATGTCTTGTAGAAAGATAGATAGATAGATAGAGATACCTAATGAACTGGTGAACATTTAAGGCTTTAATTGCACGTGAAGATTATCTAATCTCTTACCTACGATAATCATTCTAGTGTCCTTTTGATTAAGAAATGTTTATGACTACGTTACTGTTTTAGTTAGTACTGTGGGAAAGACTTGAGTTTGTCTATAACTCACATACAAAACAAACACATTTATTGAACGAGTAAAATGTTGGTGTGTTATTCCCCACTTGATTGAATTTGTTTGCCAAATAATTAAAAATCACTAAAGGTTTGACCGTGGATTGTAGCAAGTAGCAATTAGTGCCAAACCGGGTTCAAACATAAAATGTGTGTTATATTCATAATTCTTTTAATAACGACTCAAATTATTCAAATTCGAAATTTCTACTACAAAAACATATATGATTTTAAAAGTATTAATCAGGCATGGTATATATGGGAAACATATACAGTAGTTGATTTCACATAGCTTAAGTGATTGATGTAATTATGTATATTGTCTCTTCTTTTTAATATCTACGTATAGCGGTATACATATATGCTTTTGGGGTAATTGACTCTCATGAGCGTAGAGATTTATTTAACAGTAGCTACAATAAAAACAAACTTGGATTTATGTATCTCGTGAGGAATCTAATAAAGGACAAGACAAAATAAAATAAAATAAAAAGTTGCATTTGTTCGGTTTCGTTACTAATTTACTTTCATACGTTCTGATTGAAGTTTACGTACATTTACATCAAACACAGGACAAACAAAACAAATCAAACAAATAAATGAAAGGCCAGAAACAAAACTTCGTAACAACCATGGTACTAAATTTTCTTTATAAAAAAATATAGATAAAAACTTCATATGTTGAATTTTAGAAAAATATAGTGTTGCTGACATGTGTCATGTGTGTATAGTTATATTAAAAGGACGATGCAATGTTTATTTTAAATAATCTAATGGGGTAGTTTTTTTTTTTAACAGGAATCTAATGGGGTAGTTAATAGTCATAAAAATACGTATACGAGTTTCAAATATCCGATCATATAGTATACTACAAGTTTATAATTTGGATTACCGTCGATTCTTAGCATGGTTTCTGATTATCGTAAATTGAAGGTGGAGTAATCCGTCAAGAGAAGTTAGGTTCATTGAACCCGCCTAAAGAATTTATTGAATCAGTAGATGGAAAAATTGAAATTAGTCTTCATCTTTTAATTTCTCCTCAAATTTACCTTTTACGTATGTACCCAATAACCCAAAACAGTGGTCTAGATCAACCAAATTTTCAAGCACTTTATCTTACAGTCATATAGGGAAATTGGTACCTATCGTTTTCATTTATTGTTATGTAGACTATAGGAAAGTTACAAATTGGCAAAAGTAGAAACTGAGCTAGGATTTTAATTAAGAAAAAAGGCATTCGTTTCAGATTTACAAAAAATCTGCATGGAACAATATCACCAAGCTTGGACAAAAAGTTTTTTAGATTTTTAGATTTATCAGGCATATTATATATATCAATGAACGATCCAAATTTTTTTATATAATTATAGGCTGAATTTCCGTAATTCTAGATATACTAAACAAAACTAGAGCCAGAAAGAAGGACAATAATTAATTTGACTGGTGTTGAATTAAAACATGACAATCACATATTCACATGCATGTAAAATTGCAGAGTTCCTAGGGCTCGACCACCATTAATTCCTGTCATAAATTTTAGGCTTATCATTTAGCCATCCACCTTTAAAAATAGTATGATTTTATATGCAGACGTATGGTTCAAGTGGAATAATATGATTGAAATTACGCCAAAAGAAAAGATATGATAAAATTATTGAATTATTGATTATATGAAGATCTCTAATTCTCTATCCAATTATTCAGGATCCAAATTAAAATCATTATTCAATAAATTGTAGATTTGGTATTTTGAAAAGTATCAAATGATTGAGTTAATGCGTGTTATATATCCAAATGTTGTATATATATATAAGACATTTGATTTAGTAGTTGGTCTATTAATTAGAAAAATATATACACATATGACATATCGTCAACAGATATAAAGATGCTATGCCATTATTATCTTTACGTGTATATATTGACCCACATGTACTATGAATTGATAACTTTAAAAATTCAAAATATATTTCATAAATCTAATTAAGCTATGTCCGGTAAAACCTACTGTATTTTCCAAAAAAGTCACAATATGGACAAACTACTCTTTTGGCTGAAAAGCAATATTATCTGCCATTTAGACCAAACCTTAGCTTTTAAACCGCTAATTAAATCTACTAACCGATGTGATAACTTTTTTTTTTTTTTTTCATTTTCCCACCAAGGAATTGGCTGATTCCTTTGAAAAAGTGTAAGCCATATACACTATAGTGTATATATATACACACACGTTCAAACAAAAAATATTATATTGAGTATACACAACTATAAATATTAAAACGTAATAAATGATTCCATCATCCAACCAATACATCGACACTCATAGATTCATATATATATAAAATACACGATCATACAAAGAGACACGCAGACGTTTCTATCTAGCTAAACAGTGGCTAACATTACATTATCAATACACGAACATATATAGAAAATTTAGAGAGAACACAACACATCGAACCATATATGGAGCTGCACTCAGCAAGAACCATAATCATAACCATCGTGGTAACCTCCACATTGCTAGGGTTTGGAAGCTCAGATCTGGCTCAGGACAGAGACGAATGCACGAACCAGCTCATAGAACTCTCCACGTGTATTCCGTACGTTGGAGGAGACGCCAAGGCTCCAACAAAAGATTGTTGTGCAGGGTTTGGCCAAGTTATAGCAAAGAGTGAGAAGTGTGTTTGTATATTGGTCAAAGACAAAGATGATCCTCAACTTGGTCTCAAGATTAACGCAAGCCTAGCCGCTCATCTCCCCAGCGTTTGTCATATAACGGCTCCTAACATCACCGACTGTATTTGTAAGTCTCTCCTTCTCTCTCGTTAATTATAGCATCTCATTCTTGATGAAGTTTATTTAATAGTTTTAAATTTTTTTTTTTATCTTGTTTTTATTATATGCATAAGTATTGATAACTATATATGTAGTTGTTCGATCTTTTTTTTCCCTTAAATTTTGAGTTTTTTTTCTTTCTAATTTTGGAAATTACATATATACTAGGTATAACCCATAGTACAATATTGTATGGTTTCATATTATAACTAGATATTATGAAATAATTCTTCATTTTAGTTGTTATACTTACTATATGGAAAGAACAGCAAAGTTTAAGATATAACATGAAGTATTATTAGTTTTGAAGTTTTGGTTAGTATGTAAATTCTTCTCTTAAATTTTTTTAGTTATTACTTTTTAATTTAATTTTGGACATCACATTCTACGTAATTAATCTATCGTACGATGTACAGTTTTATGATATAGATTATGAAGTATTCTTCATTTTAGTTGTTATATCACATGGTGTTGACAAAAAAAAAAAGTTGTTATACTAACTACGATTTTATTCATTATCGTGAAAGTTTACATCAAATTACTTAAACCTTTTTTGTTTTTCCATTTGATTTATGGGAAAGCGATTCTGCATTTACCTCCAAACTCGACATTGGCTAAAGAGTTTGAGAGCTTAGGAAGGATTGAAGAAAATTACAACTCCACATCTCCATCACAAAATCATAAAGGTAATTAAGTTAATTCAATTTGATTAACTAATTAAATTTATATTAATTAAATTTCTTAGTTTTATTATCTAATGACACGATCACACATAGTTGATCAATAGTTACTGACTATTCAAATGACTGATTCTATAATTTCTTTATAATATATAGATGGGACAGGAGGAGGAAAAGCTGAGTCAGTAAAGGGTAATGGAGGGAAGAAGAAGAGTTGGTTGGGTGTTGAGCTTTTAATATTTGCATTTTCTCTCATCTTCTTTTAATTATCTCTTCACTAGCACCTTCCTTTATTGAATGTTCCTTTGCTTTATTACATCTATAATGAGATCTCCACATGCACGTGTATACATATATGATATATCCATGCATGAAAATGAGTGACAAAATTGTAATCTTTTATTCACGAAGCGTACATCTTAATACTTGTTGCTACTTGGTCTTGTACGCCCAGTGAATTTTATGGATTATCGACTTGCTATGCTTTCATAATGTTGTATTTTTGATATTTATACAACAACATTTTCGTTTTTGTACTTTTTTTTTTTTTCATTTTTTGTGCTTACTTTTGATTTTAATTTGTTATGTGTTTTGAAATACATTCTTCTAATCAGTCATCATCAATGGACGTATATGTTTGTCTTTAATTTAATCAACAATTTTGCTTATATGATGAAATCGAAACCAAAATTTCGAGGGCGAGCATGGTAAAAGTAATGTTATATGTAACGTACATACTAGATACTTGGCAAAATGGCTTGGATTCCAAGTCATAGTCATAGCTGGTAGCTTACTTTAATTTAATTTGAAACTTTTATAAAAAAAAAAAAAAAAAGTAATTTTCACATTAATCTCTTATTTTATATAGTTTAGTTAGAAATGTCATATTTGATTTGTCTTTTCGATATTGCAATTTCAAACCCATTATACTAGTGATATATTCAACAGTTTTCAAAAGTCTCTAATTTCTTTTTTTTTAAAGTACAGGGCATTAGCATGGATTTATCAAAAGACGAGATGTTACGCAATGTTTGTATTTACTATTAAACAATTCAATTAGTCTATTTGTACGGTTTTGTAGCTTAGATAACAATATTTTAAAAAATCTCAAGTTTTAGATAGATGAAAAAATATTTTATTATCAAATCAATTTAGAAACAGACTGATTCGTAAAACAGTGAAAAACAAGTCGAATGTGTTCATCACTAACGATCAAAAGACAGGATGTCACGCTCTGTCTGTCTTTACTATTAAACAATTCGGTTAGTTCCATATAATTAATCTGACAACAAAATTATTTTCGGTTTATTTTTACGTTTTTGCAATTTAGATAAAAATGTTTTAAAAATTTTGGGTTTTTTTGGATGGATGAAAAAAATATTTTATTGTCAAATCAATTTAGAAACAGACTGATTCGTGTAACAGTGAAAAACAATTTAGGTAATTAGGTATTTTATATGGTGCACTTTTTTGATGAATTGAGCAAATGACCTAATGGGTATCAAAGTAATTAAGATTTTTTAAAAAGTTATTAAGATTTTGTATGATATGTATATATATATTTTTAAAAGTTATTAAGATTTGATTTATTAACATATAGTGTATAAGTTGAAGCTGAAACCTGAGATCGCTTCCCAAGCTGATTTGGGGCTGATTTTATGTCCCTTGAATGAACTTGTTCAGCTGTCTCTTCTTGAGTATCGTTTCAGGTGTGTCATGACCCAAAAATTCAAGGCATATGCCGTAGCTGAGTATTCACTCAAATGCTTCATCAGTCCTATGGCGTCATAATAACTTCTCTCCCAAGAACTCAAATCACCCAGCCACCCACTACCCTGGAAAAACATAAAAGTAAAAATATACGTCCATCAACATGGGCCTTAATAGAAAATAGTTTTCTTTTCAAAGTTATGAAATCTCATATTACCTCAAATGTAAATGCCTAATACTGTAAATAGTTTAAACTCATTCCCTACCATTAGCATGCAAACACATAATACACAGTTAGCATTGTACTGATGATCACTCCCTCCAATATCCAACAGTGCAACAAACAACTACATATTGTGAAAAGATATAACATGATTAAACATTAAAACAGAGCAGATCCCATATCAAATCTCTAGAATGGATTCGTCTCATAGCTAATGAACTAGAAAGATTTTATCTTGTTCTCCAAAAAAAGATTCATAAGAACATTTGATCACATTTCAAACTCAAAAAAATCCATAAATCATACACAATGAAAGCGATCAAGAAGAGATTAGTGTGTATACTTGAGATGACGAACGACTATTTCGGTGGTTGTAGCTTCTCTCAATGCCTGAAGAGCTATATTCTGAGCCGTCTCTCGCTTCCTGTACAGATACAAAGACATATATCTCTCAGTATCTCTCACCAATACATTCTCAAAAGACTGTAACCATTGAACCTAACATTCAAATTCCTACAAACCATGCTCAGTGTGCTTAGTCTTCCTGGTAGACTCAAACTCTTGTTTGGTTTTTCCAACTTACTGTACTTAGATTCATGCTTTGGAGAAGCCAACTTTGAGATAGACTTCCGACAAAGCAGATGCAGTTACTCTTCTAGTGCGCATACTCGGAGGTGGTGAATCGCTTTTTCTTTGCCTGCAAAATTCAAGATTTAAGCCATTGTTGACTCTATCCACAAAACCCTTTATGCTTAACCTAATAGAGAAGAAACACAAAGCAACATGTACCTAGAGAGGATTTAAAAGGACTAAGAAGAAGAGAAGAAACAGAGTTCTTCGCCATCGTCTCTCTATCGCAAACACTTGTGCTTCTCGGAAGTCGGTGGAACAACACAGCGTGGTTCCACCTGGTGGTCTTCCTCTTGTCATAACCACCGGAGACGCCGCCGTGAATCTCCCCGTACCAAGCCTATGTTTCGCCGGCGTACACTAGCTTAAGACAACGAAACGTCACCGTTTTTGACCTCAGAACCTCTTCTCGGCTCCTCTTGTACTCATCTATGGATGATTAGAACAGGGATCGAGCCGATCTGCATCTTGTTGGTGAGAACAACGTCGCCTTGATCTCAAGGAAGGCTAACGTAGAATGAGTGAGAAGAATCAGAGACTTTTATGAAGAAGCCTTGTTTGGGTAAAAGGTTCTTCTCATCAAGAAAAACGATTTGTGTGATTGAAGTATTTAGGGTTTCTTTTTACTTAGTCGTAAAGATCCAACGGTAAATAAGTACTTGAAGAAGAAAGAGGAAGGGGAAGATTTAAAAAAAAAAAAAAATTTGGGGATTTTTGGAACGTTGTAAGCACAACGGTCGATTCTTAATTACAATTTTGCAACGGTCATTAACTTTAAAACTTGAATAGTTGAGTGTTTTCACATATTTTCAAAGAAAACTAAAATACATGTTTTTAAGGTTTCTCTCTCAAAACCATCGATTACTTTTTCTATTTTCTTTAAAAAAAAATTAAAAAATTAGAATCCACCATCAACAAAAATTAAAAACTAAACAAATTACTATTCATTTTTTTTAAAAACTAAAATCTACATTAAAAATCAAAAACCAAAGAACCATTTTAAAAACTACAAACATTTATAAGTTATAACCTTAATATATAAATTTTATGGTTTTGCTTAGGAAATTCACCCAATTGATTTACAAAATATATAATACTTTAAATATAATTTTAGTATCATTTTCTAAAAACCAAACCCTTTAACAAAAAAAATAAAATAAAAACATATTTTAAAAACCACGAAGATTACTAAATTTGGATACAACTACAGCATTGGGTAACTTATGGGTCTTTCTAACTGGACCAACAATAATATCCACAATAGGCCCAATATATTAGAGCTAGCAACAAATCCCAGGTTCTCTAACTAACCAATACGAACTTGTGAATGTTGTACATGTGGCAAGTCAAACTACAGAATCTTACCAACTTTCCCAATTACCCAATTTACCCTCAACGTTTCTCTTATATTACGCCTTCCCTTTCTCTGTTTGTCAGTCACCTTTTCACCAATGGCTTCTTCGCTCACACTCTTCTGTCTCTTCCTCTCTCTCTTATCTCTCTCCTCCTCCTCTCCATCTTTCTCCCTAAATCTCCGACGTCTAATCTCCTCTCAATCCAACGGCCTCGATCTCTTCTCTTCTCGAAATCTCGACCGTCCATCTCTAGCCGCCGATGACATCCACGATCTTCTCCCACGCTACGGATTCCCCAAAGGCCTTCTCCCAAATAACGTCAAATCGTACACTCTCTCCGACGACGGCGATATCACCGTTGACCTAATTTCCCCTTGCTACGTCAGTTTCTCCGATCAAATCGTTTTTTACGGCCAGAAAATCGCCGGAAAACTCAGCTACGGATCTGTTAAAGACGTCCGAGGAATCCAAGCTAAAGAGGCTTTCCTTTGGTTACCAATCACCGCCATGGAATCCGATCCAAGCTCTGCGACAGTTGTCTTCTCCGTCGGAGTCATATCCAAGACTTTACCGGCTTCCATGTTCGAGAATGTTCCGTCTTGCTCAAGAAAACTTTTTAATCTTCAAGATTCTTGAATTCCAACAATCTTGTGTCGAATTTATATTTCACAAGTCTTGATTATTCGAAGTGGATCGAAACAAATAGCAAATAGCGGATTGAAGTGGATATAATTCGAATATATAGTCCTAAGTCAGATTATGTTATATTCCCCTGAGAGCTTTGAGACGAAAGATTTACGATTTACAAATCACAGAAAACAAAATGTCAACAAAACGCTATAACAAATTGCCAAAACCATTAAAGAGATTCCTATAAATACTAACAAAGATTTAACACCAGAAGAAAATGGCAACAAATGTAAAACCCACCTCACCGTCTTGCTCTCTCTTTGTCTCTCATATCATTGTTAAGACCGGACACGACTTCTTCTTGTCAATGATGACTGTGGACACGTTTCTCATTGGTAATTACTCTGAAACAGTTCATGAGCCAGATTTGCTTTTTTCTTCCTCTTCTTGGAAGCTCAAGGTGGTTGGTTTCTTCTGAACATCAGTCGTGGAGTTTGAGAACCTTTTTTTGTCAGGCTTGAAGCACTTGGCAATGCACAATATGGCTCTTCAAAGCTCTCCCTGCAATACTCGACCATATATTACTGAGAATGCTCTTGGACTGTCCTTTCACGGCAATGTTTTCCCACAGTCGAGGGTTGTTCTTGTCAGGATTCGAGACATCAACCAGACTCATGCTCATGTTGTTCCGGATTATACAAAGCTTATTGTTTAAAGGAACAAGAGCCGCCGCTTCAAGCGACTTTGAGTTTCCCAAATGAACTTTACTGTCCATGAATTTGTTCCATGAATCTGTGGATTCATCAAATACCCTGAGTTTGCAGCCGTCCCTACAATCCAATCCGTAAAGGCGACCGTTTAGAGAAGTACATGGGTTTCGCCAACCAGCAACCATCCCGTCACTAACTGGGCTCCATGAATTATTTTCCGGGTCATAAGCTTCACTCATGACTAGTTGGTGAGATCCGAGACCCTTGAGAAACCACTTTTTGTCATAAACCACACCGATAAGAGGCACCATTGCCGTGCTCATATCAGCAATAAAACTCCATCTGTTCTTTGTTGGATCATAAACCTCAGCTGAGCGGAGTGTCCTCTGTATTCCTTCACACTCCCCACCCGCTACATACAAACAGTTGTTTATGACACAACAACCAAAGAAATGCCGCTTCCTAAGCATATCCGGTGCCCTGTGCCACTTATTCGTCCTTGCATTGTAGAAAATGACCCTTCTCATGGACCCTCTTAGAGGATCCTTACCTCCAAACAAATAAAGATGACAGCCGCTTAACACAGCGCAACCAAACCCAACAGCTTCTGAATATTCTCTGGGAACGGGTGGAAGCGGCTGCCCAATCTGGGAGATTGGATCAAATGTATTCCACGAGATCTTCCCATCGCGATCTCTTTTAAAAACATAAACCCATTCTTCCGCCTTCCCAAGTAGCTTCCTTTGCGAGTAAAAGAAGTTCCCAGCAGCAACCCTGTACCATCTCTTACACACTAGCCGGAGTTTCCTATGTTCTGCACGCGGGACACGGATGAGGCAAGCGACAGCTAGATCATCAGGGAGGCCAGGGAGAAGCGGAGGTTGAATTCTTGTCCTCTCCCTCTTGGAATTCTTACGCCTATGCGCATTGGGATTGATATCAGGTTGAATACAAAGCTTTGAACCAGGAACAAACTTCCTCGCTTCTACAACTGTCTTAAGACCAGAATCTACTCTACAATAGCAAGATACAGAATCCACCTGCAAAGATTCCAATTTCAGAAATCAACAATAATAATTAAGCAAAGAAGCATTTGGAAAATTCAGAGAAAAAGTAACAATTTAGGGCAGGATAAATAGTCAAAAAACAGTTCCGGAAAGGAGCAATAACTACCAAAATTGGAGAATTTAGCTAGGGTTTCTGAAAAAGGAAACAAAATTGAAGTAATTTAAAAGCACAATCATACCAAAGTCTAAACATTTCCCAGAAAACTCGTGAAGGGTAGTTTGAAATTAAAGTGCTTTATCTTGGATTTTTTTTTTTAGCGAAACCTACCACCACGGAATCGCGAAATGAAGAAGAGTAAGAACTTACCAATGGAGCTTGAAGACGAAAACCCCTCGAACCATTTGGGGATTGTCGTTGAGAAGATAGATCCATCTTCAAAACCCCAAGCTCATAAAAGAAAACGAACAAAAAAAAACCCCACAGATCGAGGATTCTAAAGATTCAAGGGCGATCAAGAAACTTTATCGGATCAAAACCAAGAAAACCTAAAGGTCCAATCTCACTGTAGTCGGAGATTAGACGGTAAACGTGAGCCACCTTCCACTTCGCTCTCTGAACACGGAAAATGGGACTGGTAAGGGCTCTCTCTCTCTCTCTCTCTCTCTTTTTCTTTTAGCAAGTCTCTCGGGAAACACAGGTAGTAATAGCTTAGGTATTAATAATCTAGTGTTTTATTTTTTTGGTTATTACAAAATCTAGAGTTTATTGAATGACTTATTATTATTATTTGACATGAATGCATGATTAATATTCTATTGTCGACCTTGAAATTAATGGAGCCGGTAAATAGTCAAAAAGGTGTAAGATTTGTTTTTTGGTCAACCTTATGGAAAAACATGAACTAAATTTGTAGTAAACACATCTAATTAACCTAAACTAAGACATACATACATATATATATATGTATGTATTTCAATTGTATAATCATTTATTTTATTTTTTACAGCGATGTATAATCAATCATTTATTTATTTTGAGGGAGCAACTTTTTTTTTTTTTGGACAGCATTTAAGGAAACAACTTAAAGATTGTGAATGATAATTTACCGGTGGAAACAAATACTACTGATTATTTCATGACAATGCGCTTACTTTTTGTTGAAAAGTGGAGCACAAAAGTTTTAGATTTGGTATTTGAAGGCATACAACTAGCACGTCGATCATTCTAGCACATTGTTATTATTTAATTTTATAATTGTTTATTAATCAATCAAATTTATGTGTTACAGACTTACAGTGTTTTTGAATTATACTAGTAAAAAGTTTTAAATGGACAAGCAACTAAAACCGTTGTACTTTTTAAATGTCGGAATCTGTCAGATATTTAATAGTACTATAATTGTTTGGACAACAAATTACGCTAATTGATGCCTTACGAAGGGTATGTTTGGACTCTATCGTATCTACCGGATTTTTTTTAATTTAATTTAATTCAAATACATTAAATTATACGTCAATTTTTCAACCACTTCAACAAAAGATTTAAAAGAAGGGGTCGATTTTGTCATATGGGATACACGGAATATTTAGAAATAAAAATTTCAAATATTAGATGTAGAATAAATACAAAACGATATACCTATCCATATTAATAATTGACGAGTACAAAAAAGATATTTTATTAATACGTTAGCTTTTCTCAAGAATGGAACAAAGAAAATTAAAAAAAAAAAAGCCAAACGTATGTTTAAATCGAAGTTTTATGTACTCAATGTTTAGCTGAATCGTAGTTGTTTGTGCAAACTTTTGGTTATTTTGTATTTGTGTGTGGTATTTTGAGTTGATGAATATCGGCTAGTGGGGAGTAAACTCCAATTAGTCGAAGTAAGTATCTTCAAAGAGGAGTTCCACATTTTTTATAGTGTGGAAGAAAAAGCGTCCCCAGGGAAGGTTCCCCGCTGGTGGCAGCGTGAAATGGGAGTCTTTTGAATTCATAAGGGGCCTTTATACGCTAGCTTCGTGAAGGAACTCTACAAGATCAACGAGCAGCTAAGGACAAAAATCTAGAGTCCAATCAGACGAGGTTGGAGAGGATTTTTCGGGTGTTTTCTTAAAATGCAATTCAGTTTTAATTGGTCACAAATTTCCTCCATATATGTGTTATCACTGAAAATTTCATTTGACTGAGACAAAAGGTTGTTGGGAAAAATATTCGGGGGTTGACAGAAATTAAACAAATTTATTAGAATACATAAATAAATAATAATATTAAAAAATTAATTTATTAAAACAAAGTTCCATAGTTAAATCAACTATAATACAAAATATAAAAACTCACTTATTAGAAATTGTAACAATGTTTAAAATTACAAAAGATGAAATAATATGTATCTTCACACTTGACAATACAACTAATTATAAATATTAGTATGGTTAGCCTAACAAGAATGGCATCGTTATTCATATTTAGCTCACCCTTTTCAACCAAAGCTTACGTAGAGTGGAAACAAATACTCGTATTTGTTATTATTCTCCATTATTTCCTCTGCCTTTTAACTATTGTTTGAGCATTCTGACTAAAAAAAGATACTATTATTTTGAATTTTTGGCCGTAACAATAGATTTATTATATATAGTTTTTAATAAATTTGATATTTATATAAATAGAAAGGTAAATGATGAGTGTCAAGCAAAATTGTGCATGTCAATGGACCAATGATAGCAACTGCCAACTGGTAAGAGGCTTTTTTTTTTTTTTTTGGGTAAGAGTTGCGACTTGAGACTTAATTGATGATTTTTCTTCACCACTTTATATTATTATACAAATGCATAAAAGTAAATTTGACCATAATTTCATAAACATAATGGTAGTTAGTAGTTATGATAGAAAAGTGTCTATCTTATACTCAGAAAACAAAACCTTACCCATGATAATTTTTCTACCCCTAATTTTACTTTTAAGCATAGTCATGGCTTGCCCAATTAATTCTTTGACAATGACATCCCACTAAACCCTAAAGAAAACAAATTGATTTGGTACGCCACACAATGTCCTTGATATTATGCATTCTTCAAAAAAATTACAAACAAAGTCAATGATAATATAGAATTGTATAAGAAATCAAACTATGCTTTGGCGAACTTATACCAACCTAATTGCAATGGAAAAAATATATACTCAAGATAGAAACACAAACTAACCTTCTAAATATTGATACCTATGATTCTTAATGAGTGGACATGATGATCAATGGGCAACCAATAGATATATGATATAGAGAATTTGATATCTATTGTATATGATGTATGGTATACATGTATCTACTTTTATTTACATATCTGTTATATACAACTGTGTCATGTACAAACACAGATCATTAGCTCTCTACAAGCGTTAAGAACTATCCTTCAAGGGCTTAAACGCAGCCAAAACGACCGCTACTTTGCATACAAGAAACCCCAAAGTCCCCACCACAATGTCTTTTGGTGTGACTGCAAATGCAGTGAGATCTCCTCCAATGCGACCTCTCACGGCTAAAACCGTCAATCCTATGGCCAATGCAAGGCTCAGAACCGGAATCTTGAGTCCTCCGCCGAGTATTTGACTGGAATTTTTGGATGAAGAAGATCCTGGTACTTGCAGTTCATCGACTGACCTCTGTAGGAGCAGCAAGTAGAGAAATCCCATTGTTCCACCGAAAAAGAAAGCAATGGCGGAATTTTCGCCTAGTGCGAACGAAAAGACCGAACTTCCAAGAAGGATGAGGATAGCATCATAAAGAAGCAGAGAGAGTTTCAAGTTTGCGTATTCTACCATGCTTTCCTCATTGGAAACAATTGTACGATCAAGATTCAGAGCTGAAGACGAAGAGATCTGATCGGAGTCAGTGAGTTCAGTGATACGGGCAGGTCTTAGTTCCACCATTGATAGGTCACTGTTCTCTCCAAGCAAGATTTCGTCGACTTCAAAATCATATCGGTAACAGAAGGTTTCAGCATCGTTTTCTTCACCGCGACGATTAACCACCCACAAGCTCACTCCTCCAACTCTCCATTGACCTAAACATGAAAAGCTAAGTCTATAGACACAAAATTTTACGAACTCAAACAAGGCCTATATCAAAGGAAACTAACCAGACTCAAGGCCGATCCAAAAAGCTCTGATTTCGCCGAGTTTGGGTCCTTCAAAAGTGAATTCATCAACAGAGCCTCTCTGAAACTTGAAGCTTTCACCATTCCCCGCAACCTCTGGATCAGAAGATGATTCATTGCTTGACAAATTTGCAGGTATTGTCTGTAATACCGAATCTCCCTTTTCGTCTATCAAGCATATAAGAACCCTTGCATTCATATCGCTAATCCCTGAACCGTACAAATTACTTGTCTGTAGCTTAACCTTATAAAGAGATCGAGATTCGCTCACAGTGAAAGATGACTTCCCTCTACAATCTTTCACTTCTTCTGCTGGTAAGAGACGCAAAGGTCTTGCATAACTCTGGAAATCTGAAATCCCCAAAAATTCAATAGTTTCAGTCGATTAAATAGTGAAAACATAATCCGAAGTAACATTTTGAACATTTCACTGATTGAATTCTCGAAATCAGAAGCCAGAAAATAGAGTGAATTCGACATAAACTCCAATGATCATCCAAACCCATCACAACACAATTGAGAGACACGATTTGTGTTGAGCAGAGAAATTGTAAAGTTTCAAGTTTTATCACGCGGAAAAGTCATTACCTTGATAATCCGATATCTTCGAGCAAAATACACCGAAACNAAAGATACGGGCTTCAGACAAATTGATTCCGTCGCCATTGTTATTGCAACTCTCGCGGTGCACAAGAGAAATGCCACACGGCACAAGGAAGAAGAGAATGCGGAGAACCTTAAAAAGGCTTTTCCATGGAGATGTCAAAGAACCTCTGATGCACAGAGAGTCTCTTCAACGTTGAGATATTATCACGACTTTTTAACCGAACCGAAATTATTAAACCACCGAATCTTTTTTTTCTTTTTTTTTTGATCAACATATTAAACCGAATCTTATTGCACACAATTAACAGCATTACAGCAATCTTAAAGATACATACTGTAGTATTACAATTCAATCCCAAATTTATTCCAATATGATTTGCTGCTATATAATAACTGGGCATTTAACCGAACCGAAATTATTGAAACAAATCATAATTTATTTTTCAAGCTTATTTGATTTTTTTTATTACATGAATTATTTGGATGGGAATCAGATGTTGGCGAAATCGATGGTTTTCTTGCCGTCGTGAGCTTTTCTGAAGAAATGTTTGACGTAATCGGTGTAAAGGATATCTCTATAAACCGGTTTCTCTCCATTAACGATCAGTTCAGGAAGAGGACCGATCACAGACTCTGGTTTCGGGTTCACGAAAATGGGAACAGAGATTCTGTTATTAGTTCCGTTGGCCAAGACCCGATGCTCAACGCTCTTGTAACGACCGTTACTCATGATTTGCATAGCGTCCCCGATGTTGATGACTAGAGATCCGGAGATTGGAGGCACGGGGACCCATCTCCCTGTGTTGAGGGAACGAACGTGGAGACCACCGATCTGGTCTTGTAAGAGGATTGTGAGTGAGGAGACATCAGAGTGACGTCCGACTCCGACAGTGAGATCTGGGTTGGGACATATGGGGTAATAGTTGAGGTTGATACGTGTCGAGCCCATGAAGAGTGACTCTTTTGTCTTGTCTAGCTCTTTCACGTTCAGATTTTGGCCTAGATAGTGTAGGAGTTTCTTGACTAGCGGTTTCGACTTGTTCATGTATTCTAGCGTTTCGCTCCTGACAAAAATTGTGAAAACCAAACAAAAACAACAATGTGAAAAACCAAAGAAAAATGTGAAACCACAAAATACAAATTTATAAATTTTTATAAAACATATTATAAACTTTTGTAAGACTTTTATAATGCATTAACATTTTATAAAGAGTTACAAATTTTGATAAAGTTTATAAGATTTTAAAACATGTTATATAATATACAATGGTATTTTTGAAAAGTGCATGGTTATTCTCAAATTTTCCCGGTATCGTGTTTACCTGCAAGCGTGAGGCCAGAGTTGTGATGCTTCAGCTTCAGAGGCAAAGAATAAGCTGAGATAATCTTTCCATTCAAGAGCTTTCTCAGCATGAGGACTGAAACTCGTCCCGAATCTGACATTAGTGGACAAAGACTTTTCGTGTGAGAACATCCTTTTCTCTTCTACGGGTAAACCGAAGAATCTGTAAGTCGCTGCTTTCATGTTCTCAAGAACGTCCATTGAAACGCCATGGTTGATCACCTGAAAGAAACCCCATTCTTCCGCAGCATCACATACGGCCTTGGCCACACTCTTCTCATCTGGATTCGACATGTCGATTACGGGTATGGATTCGTCTGTTTTGACGTCGTTTACATGAAAGTTGATCAGTCGCTCTTCCAATGGCTGAATGTATTGGTCGGGAAGAACCTTGATTCCGGTTTCAGACAAACCCTTAACGCCGTTACCTTTGTGGACGACGAAGTTGGTGACTTGCTCTCGGGTTAAGAATTGGGCAGCGACTGTTTCATGCATTGTGTATTGCTAAAAAATATTGGATCTTTCGATATAATTTTTTTTTAGATAACCGTGGGATATATATAACAACCCGAAAGCTAGACTAATGAGTAATTTCTTTACCCCCGTGGGTGTTCGTAAAAGTTGTTTTAGGTGGTGGAAGCTTTTTGATATAGAGACGTATATGTTAAAAAGAATTTATAGAGAAAAAATTACAAAGAAGATGAAGAGGGAAATCATGTCGGCAACTCCTTGATTACGTATTATCAACAACAAAAAAAAAACTCCTTCATTACGAGGCTCTACGCAGTTTTCCTTTATATATAATTTTTTTGGCTTCGGTTTGTTTTGTATTATTCTTCCTTGAAAAATGCCATTTGTGACATATATATC
The DNA here is from genome assembly GCA_900406355.1 of Erysimum pusillum. Taxonomy (NCBI): domain Eukaryota; kingdom Viridiplantae; phylum Streptophyta; class Magnoliopsida; order Brassicales; family Brassicaceae; genus Erysimum; species Erysimum pusillum. The sequence goes on along the minus strand of OVBW01000370.1, from coordinate 306 downwards.
AAATTACGTAATGATAATAGACATGGCTGTATGTCATGATATAGAAAAAGGGGTCGATCTTTTGAATATCAATTTGTGACCGGTCAAATTTTGTTATTTTTGTCAACCTACTAATGTTATGCAGTTACGAATTTCTACATTTTCTTTTCACATATTTCGAAAACTAAATGAAAGTGAACTGGAGAAGATGAGAAAAATAAAGGTAAAAAGTATTTCCAAACGTTTCTTATTTAGCATAAAACAAAAATTATTATTGGTGAAGGATTGTGACCTTATCTCTTGGTTTAATTCTTTGTCCATTAAACC
>OVBW01000368.1:12526-24354 GCA_900406355.1 Erysimum pusillum | reverse complement strand
TTGTGTATAAAAACATCCACTTTATTAAATAATAAAATTATGAATGATCATACCAAAAATATCAATTAAATACGTCAAAAGTTTTTAAATTTGAAATTGATTTATATTGCTAATTTTGTGGAGAAAATTTTGGAATTGAAAACCGTTCAAAATAATGAAATAATAATTTCCTATATAAACTCAATTGTGTCTATTTGTTAGAATAATGAAATAATAATGCTTCTAATTGACTTCTCTAGTAAAACGAAATCTAACACGTTCAAAATGTTGTAATATTGTTCAAATAATAGTGTAGGGATTTCTCCCGAAATGATTCGAAATCATTTTTGATATAATTTTGTAACAAAATCCATGTTTTTCAATAACGCTAGATTTTAAGACATTTGTATAAATGATTAATCCAATATCCCATGTTTTAGAATGATTTTAGCAAATACTTTTTTTTTTGTCAACTAGCAAATACTAGATCCAATAAAATAAGGATTTACAGACATTTTAGAGAATCATCAATTCAATTAAAATCATCTCAAATCATTAATTCAATATACCCCCTTAAATTCCTAAACGAAGACAAAATTTTCTCTTTTGATACATTCAGTTCCTATTTCTCTTCTGTCTACTTGGTAAGGTAGAATAAACTTTTTTTGTTTTTTGGTTAAAGGTAGAATAAACTTTGCTTTGAGTTTGTTGGGCAAAGAACCGATTTAAAGAAGATTATGGTTCTTGACGCTAGTTCAATTGTGAATAAACTAGACAACTAGTTCTCTCGAGTTTCTAAAGCCTCAATAAAAGAGGGATACGATGTGATTTTGGTCAATTCGAATTTGTCTCGTTCCCATCTCAATCCTCTTGTTTCTTACTTGTTAAAGATAAGACACGGTTGTATGTGTAGACGTATGGTTTGAAGCCAAAAAAAATACCTTTCCAATCCTTATTTAATTTGTAACTTATATTTAGTTTTCTTAAAAAAAAAAAAAAAGCCTCCTTTAGAACCTGACGTACCAATTGGGAGGGAGAGAAACATTGAAAAGTAAAAGTAGTTTAGTTACATTTTACAAGAATATTTTTGTCATATTAAAACTTAATTATTAGATCATATAATCTTCACAATTAATTGTTTTATTAAAATTAAATATCATAATATTCGTTAAACAAACATTGTTCATATAAAAATATATTCTTTCTTATAAAAAGGAAAGTGTCGTGTGTATTAATAGTGAGCAAGAAGCAAAATTGAAATACAAAAAAAAACCTTAGAGAACAATCAACGCCGCCGGCACTTTCTTCCTTGAGAGATCACATTGATAATGTTAGATCTTCCTGGAGATTTGGTAGAAGAGATACTCTGTCGTATTCCTGCTACATCTCTAAAGCAATTACGATATACATGCAAACGATGGAACAGTTTATTCAACAAGAGAAGATTCATAAGAAAGCATATGGACAAAGCTGCAAAGAAGTGTTCAATCCTCATGTCGATGCAGACTAGGGTTTGTTTGATGAGCGTCAACTTTTATGGATTCCCATCTATAGAGGTCAAAGCTGAATTTTGTCTAGTTGATCTTCAATCTAGTTTCGATGAATTGGAGATTTTTCCAGTCTCTCATTGCGAAGGCTTATTGTTATGCAACAACGAAGATTACAATAGAATCTTAGTTTGGAACCCATGTACTGGGCAAACCAAGTGGACCCAACCAAGAAAGATAGGTTACTATTTTCTTGGATCTTACCAAGACAACAAGTATGGCGATAATTGCTACAAAATCTTGTGCTGTTGTGTTGACGACAACAAAAAATTTGAAATCTATGAGATTAACTCTAATTTGTGGAGGTCTCTTGATGTCACTTTGGACTGCAAGTTGGATAATGTTAGCTTGGGCATGTCTTTGAAGGGAAAGACTTACTGGTCTGCCTCAGATTTAAAAGAGAAACAGCTCGGCATGTTCTTAGTAAGTTTTGACTATACAACAGAAAGATTTGAACGAATGCTTCTTCCATGTCATTGTCCTTATCATAAAACCTTGCCTCTATCCGTTGTTAGAGAAGAGAAACTTTCTGTGTTATTACAACTTGAAGATACATCAAGAATAGATATATGGGTGACAAATAAGATTGATGAGTCGACCAAAGTTGTGTCGTGGAGCAAGGTCTTAACAGTGGATTTGAAACCTCATGAACTTCGTATTTGGAATGTCATGAATTTCTTGGTCGACGAGGAGAATAAATTTCTCTTGTGTTGTCAAATTGATATAAGACAAGGTGTCCCCATCAAAGAGATAGTATACATTGTTGGAGAGGACAATACAGCCAACCAAGAGCTTCCTGATTTCACATCATCTTGGCCTTTTTTGTTTCATTATGTTCCAAGTTTGACTCAAATCCAGCTGTAAGTAGTTTGGTGGTGTATCCTCCAAAAGATGTACTCGGAGGTGCTGGACAAGAAGATGTATAGGTTTAGGCCTAGAACTTTTCGATTTACCAAAGAACATAAACGAATAATTAAGCTTTTTTTCCTAATTTTATTTGGGAGATTTTCGTATTTATCTTGGTCATGTATTTTGAATAATTAATAAACTAGTATTTCAATAAGAAGTGGTATTCTGAATACTTTCCTACTAATCAACACAATTTTTAAACTTTATGATAAAACTATGTTTATGTACTTTGCAGAGCTTTCTCCTTGATCTGCATCAACTAAAAGTACCTTAAAAGTTATACACCTAGAAATCAATCACCTTCACTGATGCATCATGCATATAAGATTACTGAACCAATAAGTTTGAATATTATGACTTTAGTTTCCAAAAGCCAGAAAAGTTTTAGACTAAGACATGTAGCTTACATGAAACTTTGTGATAGTATTAATTGTATCTGTCTCACCAAACATGCATAAACATGTTGACAACAAAAATAAAGCCAAAGAAGAGTCTTACTAATTTAAAAATGATTCTCTACACATAAAAGTGTAATTACATGAGTTGATATACAGTATAGAGTACATACTAACACATCATATACACAGTCACCAATCACTTGGCGAAGATCTTCTTCATCCAGTACCAATGAGAATATAGCGTTTGCGTATTGTATCTGTTCCGCTAACCCGAGTCTCACCCCAATCATTGATCCAGCAACTCCTTACTGAGATGAGATACCCATTTTTCAGACAAATCAATAATTTTTATCTAAAGTTTTAATCCTCATCACCATCATCTAAATGGTAGAAGTAAAATGTTCTAATTTTCTGTCTGTAATGTTGATCATATCAGCAAATTTTCGAATGATCTATTGCATAAAATTCTCTCGAGATTGTCCACTAGAAAAAATGTGGGACACATGTTTTCTCGAATTGCTAGGTGTGTCTGTGAAGGCAGAGGTCTCATCTCATATTTGGACATAAGAGACCACTACCAAACTTATGCACAAAATTTATGGTGATAAATGACCAAATTGATAGCAAAATATAAAATTAGTTTTCAAAAATATTTGATAGCAAACTAATCATATATCTATGATATATATTTTAGAATAATATATGAAAATATATCCGGATAATCTTACCTTAAAATCGAGAGACATGGATGTGGATTGAGTTTGAAGGAATACATGATTTCATCATCTAGTTGACCTTTCAAAATTTTATTTCTCAGGGCACATCAAATCTCAATACCTGAACAATTTGACCATATTTAGTTTATCTCAAATCTGATTTACTCTTTTTTCTTTTTTTATCTAAAATCCCCATGAATCTAATTACAAATTCAACTAACAAAATAACTATATTGTACATAAAATTTAATAGAACATGAGAAAAAAAGTTAATGGGATGAAATCCAATGATAACACTAACAAGATAAATACATGAACTTCATATTTAAAAATAAAATGAAAGGAAATCTTAATTGTTCATTTTACTGGTACATACCTTTGATGAATGTTTTAACAAAAATCTGAGATACAATTTTTGAGATCTATAACTCGATGTCTCACATAGATTCTTATGTAATATAATCAAAAGTTTTTAGATATATTTAAGAGATGCGGCGCAATGACAAAAAAAAAAAATTAAGGAGTTCGTAAACTTTATATATACAGACCAAACTATGGCTTAGCGCATCTAAATATAGGGGCATACAGTATTTTTAGAAACTTTTTTAAAACCTCTATGTTAAAAAAAAAATTATATAGGCTTTTTTCTAAATTTAGTTTTTGAAAAAAAAAATTATATTTAGTGGATCTTAAGCCATTTAAGTTAATAAAATGTTAACTAAGTGATTTTATTAATAAAATTTTGTCATATTCATTAATAAGATTTTGGTTTAGGAAATAAAATTAAAATCCTAAACAAAGACAAAATTTTCTCTTTTTGATAGATTCAATTACGTAACTAAAAAATTAAAAACTTTGCTTTGAGTTTGTTGGGCAACGAACCGAATTAATGAATTGATTATGGTTCTTGACGCTAGTTCAGTTGTGAATAAACTAGTTCTCGAGTTTCTAAAGCCTCAATAGAAGAGAGATACGATGTGATTTTGGTCAATTCGAATTTGTCTCGTTCCCATCTCAATCCTCTTGTTTCTTACTTGTTAAAGAAAATACACGGTTGTGTGTGTAGTATACGTATGGTTTGAAGCAAAAAAAAAAAAACCTTTCCAATTCTTATTTACTTTAAAACTTATTAGTAATGGGCCTAACTCAACACCCAAAAGCTAGCTCAAGGGAGGAAGTTTGCATCACACTATATATCTTGCCCAAGGACATTATTTCTTTCTGATGTGGGATATTCTAACACACCCCCTCACGCTGAGCGTGAAGTTTGTGGGACTGAACATCCACGGGTGGTAGCCCACTATCGAGAAAGTTTGGACCTAAGCTCTGATACCATATTAGTAATGGGCCTAACTCAACACCCAAAAGCTAGCTCAAGGGAGGAGGTTTGCCTCACACTATATATCTTGCCCAAGGACATTATTTCTTTCTGATGTGGGATATTCTAACAAAACTTATATTTAGTTTTATTAATAAAAAAATAACAATAAAACTCTTTTAGAACCTGACGATACCAATTGGGACACAAGTAACAAAGATGTTATCATGATACGTTTGAATATTATGACTTCAGTTTCGAAAAACGCAAGAAAAGTTTTAGACTAAGACATGTAGCATACATTTAACTTTGTGGTTTACACTAGTATTCTTTGTATCACCAAACATGCATAAACATGTTGACAAGAAAAATAAAACTAGAGAAATCTTATTAATGTAAAAAAGATTCTCTACACATAAAACTATAAAAGTGTAATTACATGAGTTGATTGTCTACATTATAGAGTATATACTAACACATCATATACGTCGGTATTTGTCACCAATCACTTGGAGAAGATCTTTACCTTTTTTGGTAACCTCTTGTATGCTATTAACATCTTCTTCATCCAATACCAATGAGAATATAGCGTTTGCGTCTTGTATGTGTTCCGCTAACCCGAGTCTCACCCCAATCATTGATCCAGCAACTCCTTGCTGAGATGAGATCCCCATTTTTTAGACAAATCAATAAACTAGAGTGGCCTTAAGAGTCAGAGTAATCAATGTGATGTGAGGAAGAGCATATATACCTGATCTAGTACTGATAGAATATTGTCAAATATTCTCCATTAAACACTTTACATTTCTGTTAATATCGTAATTATAGGATCCCTGATTTTGTGTAATTTGTTACCTTATCTCTGTAACGATTCTGGCTATATAACGCCATGTATATTCATCAATAGAAATCAAGTCAATTGACCATCTTTCATGGTATCAGAGCACAGCTCTTGATCCTCTTCTTCTCTTTCCGATTTCTTCTTTCTCCTTTTCTCTCCTCATTTTTTTTTCTGCGTTTCTTTCTCATGGCTGCTGCCAATAACAACAACGTTGAAAGATGTTTTGGTGTTACCAACATCAAACATCACATTCCGGTGGTTCTAGATCTTGATCAACACAACTACGATGCGTGGAGAGAGCTTCTCCTCACACACTGTATGGCGTAGTATTGGAACTCCCAGCCTCGCTGGCCATCGGCTTCTCCACTTCCCTACTGGCCTCAGTATCCGATGTGGCCACCACAAATGACTCCTCAGTTTGCAGCTCCATCTGCTCCGCCTCAGCCTACCCAGGCCAACCTCATCGAGTTTCCACCGATGATGCTTCCTCAAGCCTACACATCGGAGACTCTACCCGACGCGAGCGCTTCAAACTGGTACATGGACTCAGGTGCATCGGCTCACCTTGCTGCAAATCCAGGTATCCTCCAATTTAATTTTAAGCCTAGCACCAATCGTTCAGTCATAGTAGGTAACGGTTCTGCAATCCCAGTTTCATCCACCGGTTCCACAACCATTAAAACCATTTCCCGACCTCTAACCCTCAAAAATGTGCTTGTCACTCCCGACATCGTTAAAAACTTAATCTCAGTTCGTCAATTTACTAGAGATAATTGGTGTTCGGTTGAGTTTGATCCTTTTGGTTTTGTTGTGAAGGATCTTCAAAGTCGGAAGCCACTAATCCGATGTGAGAGCTCTGGTGATCTCTACTCCTTTCCTGCTTCTTTCAATAAAACGCCGGCTACATCAACGGCTCTCTTAGCTTCCACCCCTGACTTATGGCACAAACGTCTTGGCCACATCCACAACTCCTCTCTTCAAACTATTTTTTCTTCCAATCCATCTTTATGTAATAAAGGCCAAATCTCTACGTCTTGTGAACCTTGTCATCTTGGGAAATCAATAAAATTGCCTTTTCATCCTTCTCACTCTCACGTTACTTCACCTTTCGAGATTGTCCACTCAGATTTATGGACATCTCCAATACCTAGCATTAGTGGCTGTCGCTATTATGTTCTCTTTCTCGACCAATTCACACATTATCTCTGGGTCTATCCTCTTAGAAGGAAAAGTGAAGTTTTCTCTAAATTTCTGCATTTTTCAGCTATTGTCAAAAACCAATTCAAAACCACAATCCAAAATCTTCAATGCGACAATGGCACAGAATATAACAATAAAGAATTTCAAAGCCATTTTGCTGAGCATGGAATCTCATTTCACCTCGCACCACACCATGTCTCTTCCTTGGTTACCCATCTCAACATCAAGGGTATCGCTGCATGGATTTAAAGACTCGAAAAATCATCATATCTCGTCACGTCCTCTTCGACGAGACCAAATTTCCAGCAGCTGAGCTTGCTCAAACCCCCGACTCTTACGGGTTCCTTGAGGCATGCGATGATCCATCTTCTCTCTTCAAAACCATTCTCCAAACTCCATTTCCCACCGCAACCCAGCCTCAAACTCAGCCCCAACCTACCACTCGCTCTGACCCTATACCTCATGCTCCGCCACCAATGAAAACTCGATCTCAATCGGGCATCACAAAACCAAGAAAAATTCTGTCCCTTGTTGCCCAAACCCAATCCCCTCTTCCAAAAAGCCATATCCAAGCTCTTTCGGACCCAAACTGGAATCCCGCTATGAATGATGAGAATGGTGCTATGCTTAAAACTAAGACTTGGGACTTGGTACCTCGTCCACCCAATGTGAATATTGTGCGATCAATGTGGCTCTTTAAACATAAATATGATGCTGATGGTAATCTAACCCGTCACAAAGCTCGTTTAGTTGCTAATGGTAAATCACAGGAGGAAGGCGTGGACTTTACCGAGACGTTTAGCCCGGTGGTCAAACCGGCAACGATATGCACGGTTCTCAATGTAGCGGTTGCTTCTGATTGGCCTATCAACCAGCTTGACGTCCAAAATGCATTTCTACAAGGAGACTTGGAAGAGACGGTGTATATGCATCAGCCCCCCGGCTTTGTGAACAAGGCGTTTCCCAACCACGTGTGCAAGCTAAACAAGGCTATTTACGGACTCAAGCAAGCTCCTCGCGCATGGAACTCACGTTTTACTTCGTTCATCACGAAGATGGGCTTCATCACCAGCAAAGCTGACTCTTCTTTATTCATCTTCCGGCGCAACAACGACTTCGCTTACCTCCTTTTGTACGTCGATGACATCATCTTGACAGCCTCCTCCACCGCACTTCTACATCGGGTAATCTCAGCTCTTAAATCTGAATTCCCAATGACTGATCTTGGCAAGCTCAAGCACTTTCTAGGTGTCAAAGCTGAGTTCAACGACAAAGGGTTGTTCTTAAGCCAGTCCCTTTACGCGCAAGAAATCGTCGAACGTGCGGGTATGTCTGATTGCAAGCCTATCGCTACACCTGTTGATCTAAAGTCCAAGTTATCTTCTTCCATCGGTGATCCAGTCAAAGATCCAACCTTCTATCGAAGCCTCGCTGGAGCACTTCAATACCTTACATTCACCCGTCCCGACATCTCTTACGCGGTTCATCAAATTTGTCTGTACATGCATGACCCCCGTCAGCCTCATCTCCACGCTCTCCGTCGCATCATTCGCTATATCCAAGGTACTCTCACACATGGAATCCAAATGGTTAAAGGAAATGTGGACGCTCTAACGGCCTACTCCGACGCCGATTGGGCCGGCTGTCCTGACACACGTCGCTCCACCTCCGGATTTTGTGTCTACCTCGGCCCTAATATCGTCTCGTGGTCCGCAAAACGTCAACCGACCGTCTCACGCTCAAGCTCAGAGGCGGAATACAAAGGCGTTGCCAATGCCGTTGCAGAATTAACGTGGCTTCGCAATCTTATGACCGAGCTACATCGTCCTCTTCACAAGGCCTCCATTGTCTACTGTGACAATATCAGCTCAGTCTACCTCTCCACCAATCCAGTTAAGCACCAGCGAACTAAACACATTGAGCTCGATATTCATTTCGTTCGCGAAAAGGTTGCTATTGGTCAAGTTCGGGTCTTCCATGTACCGTCGTCTCTTCAATATGCCGATATATTCACAAAGGGCCTTCCCTCTTCACTTCACAACGAATTCAGGACCAGTCTCACCGTTCGAACACCCCATGCTTCGACTGAGGGAGGGTGATAGAATATTGTCAAATATTCTCCATTAAACACTTTACATTTCTGTTAATATCGTAATTATAGGATCCCTGATTTTGTGTAATTTGTTACCTTATCTCTGTAACGATTCTGGCTATATAACGCCATGTATATTCATCAATAGAAATCAAGTCAATTGACCATCTTTCAAGTACGTATCTCAGCGCCACTTTTGGAATCGAGACTCCATGTTTTGAGGCTATGGTCTTCATCGTTCGAAGTAAAATTTGGAATAGATTCCACCCTCCCCATGCATCAATCATCTGTAATTAATGTAAGCCAAAAAAAATTTGAAACAGTAAATTAAAAACCAGGATGATACGGTAATGATGAACCGAATCACAAAAATCTTACCTTTATGTACTTTTCGAGAGAAGGAGTATTCAAAGCTGAGCCATTCTCTGTTGAGGACGCATGTCTACAATGGAATGTTGCACCTGATTGCTAACAACAGGGATTCCATTCTCTAAGATTTTCTGAAGTCTCTCCGTATCAAAATTTGTCAAAGCAATAGTCTTGATTTTACCCGCAACCGCAAGCAACTCAATGCTACAGTTGAAGCAAGCCGGTAGATAAATAAAACGAATTTAAAATCACAAGATTGAGACCATGGATCGAAACATTGGATATCAAGAACAGAGAGAACAGGTTTGAAGGAAGAAATATATATTAGATAACAAGAGATGTTTATTACTAGGATGATCAATAGGAAAATGGTCAAGAAGAGATTAAGGAATAGGTCATTGTTATGGTTGTGTAAAAGTTAAATTTTATGAACCTACGTATGGTGTCTCTGACCAACGAATTAGACTTATTAACCATTGATTTGAAAAGATATACTCATCAAAAAAAGTTATGTTGGAGAATTATATACTTTGAATTGATGACCATGTCTACTGAAAATAAAACTTATAGACAGATATTGGTCACTGATATAGCTAAGCAAACATAGACTCTCTGTGCATAAATTTGATGGAGATTGTTTTCATGATATATCATATCCAAAATGATATGATACCTATGTTCCACAAATACAACCAACGCTTCGAAGTAAACCTTTGTTCTCATCACTTTTTTAGTGAATAGTTTAGAGAGGATCATATGCAGCATATCAAAATTTTGACTTCTCGAATCTGAGTTCTCCGTTTTCTAGTTTTGAAAGTGAATGAAAGCAAAAGGAAGAAAAAACAAAGCTATAAAAAATAACTTCTCAAGTATTTTGTTCTCCTTTATCTCTGGTTCAAAGCAAAAAAAATACCTTTTCAATCCTTATTTAATTTGAAACTTATATTTAGTTTTATTAATAAAAGAAGATTAAAAAAAAAAAAAAAAAACTCCTTTAGAACCTGACGATACCAATTGGGAGAGAAACATATATTGAAAATTAAAAGTAGTTATATTTTGTCATGTTAACTTAATTAGAACTAAATTGTTTTATTAAAATTAAATATCATATTCTTTATTCTTTCGGGTATAGATTTAGTTTAATATAAAAATTATGTCTTTCTTATAAAAAGGAAAGTGTCGTGTATAAGTAAACAAGAAGCAAACATGAAATACAAAAAACCCTAGAGAACAAAGCCGCCGGCACTTTCTTCCTTGAGAGATCACATTGAGAATGTCGGATCTTCCCGGAGAGTTGGTAGAAGAGATACTCTGTCGTGTTCCAGCCACATCTATAAACCGATTACGATATACATGCAAAGGATGGAACAGTTTATTCAACAAGAAGAGATTCATAAGAAAACATATGGATAATTAAAGCTGCAAAGCAGTCTCTGGTTCTCATGTCATTGAAGCAGGATAGGGTTTGTTTGATGAGCCTCAACTTCTATGGAATCCCATCTCTAGAGATCGAAGATGAATATAGCCTAGTTGACCCTCAAGCTAGTTTAGATGCATTCGAGATATATCCAGTCTCTCACTGCGACGGCTTACTGTTATGCAACAACAGAAAGCGCAACAGAATCGTGGTTTTGAACCCGTGTACTGGTCAAACCACGTGGATCCAACCAAGAAAGATAGGTTACTATAACTATTTTCTTGGATCTTACCAAGACAACAAGTATGGCGATTATAGCTACAAAATCTTGAGCTGTTGTCGTCGTACCGAATTCGAAATCTACGAGATTAACTCTAGTTTGTGGAGGACTCTTGATGTCACTTTGGACTGCGAGTTGGAATATGTTAGCTTGGGCATGTCTTTGAAGGGAAAGACTTACTGGTGTGCTTCAGATGAAAAAGAGGAACAGCTCGGCATGTTCTTAGTAAGTTTTGACTATACAACTGAAAGATTTGAACGAATGCTTCTTCCATGTCATTGTCCTTATCGTACAACCTTGCATCTATCCGTTGTTAGAGAAGAGAAACTTTCTGTGTTATTACAACTTGAAGATACATCAAGAACAGAGATATGGGTGACAAATAAGATTGATGAGTCGACCAAAGTTGTGTCGTGGACCAAGGTCTTAACTGTGGATTTGAAACCTGATGAATTTTGTATTTGGTATGTCATAAGTTTCTTGGTCGACGAGGAGAAAAAATTTATCTTGTGTAATCGTATGGAGACAAGACATGGAGTTCACATAGTATACATTGTTGGTGAGAACAATATAGCCAAACAGGTGCTTTTTGAATGCAAATCATCTTGGCCTTTTTTGTTTCATTATGTTCCAAGTTTGACTCATATCCAGCTGTAAGTAGTCTGGTGGTGTATCCTCCAAAAGAAGATGTACTCGGAGGTGCCCGGTCGAACCTTGCCTGGACGAGAAGATGTATAGGTTTCGGCCTAGAACTTTTCGATT
>OVBW01000368.1:0-11846 GCA_900406355.1 Erysimum pusillum | reverse complement strand
CCTTAAGAGTCAGAGTAATCAATGTGATGTGCGGAAAAGCATATATATATATACCTGATCTAGTACATATCTCACAGCTACTGTCGGTATAGATACTCCATGTTTAGAGGCTATGGTCATCGTTCGAAGTAAACTTTGGAATAGATTCCACCCTCCCCATGCATCAATCATCTGTAATGTAACCCACAAAAATCTTAAAACAGTAAAAACCATGATGATACGGTAATGATGAACCGTAAACTAATACAATGAGAACTACCATTGGCAGGATTAATTTGTGGATGGGTTTGAAGTCTTACCCTTTTGTACTTTTGGAGAGAAGGAGTATTCAAGCGAGGACCAGCAAAAGGGATTGTTAGATTGGTACCAAGAAACTTCTCTGACAGGAGACCACCCATTACTGTCCCATAGCTACACCCAACCAAAGACCAACAATGTGCGGTTAAAGTCATGCAAAAGAGGAAAACGTCACACAAGATTTTCATAGAGTATGATTACGTTATAAGTTTGACGCCTGTAACCTCGCAAAGCTGAGCCATTCTCTGTTGAGGACGCATGTCTACAATGGAATGTTGCACCTGATTGCTAACAACAGGGATTCCATTCTCTAAGATTTTCTGAAGTCTCTCCGTATCAAAATTTGTCAAAGCAATAGTCTTGATTTTACCTACAAGCAACTCAATGCTACAGTTTAAGCAAACCGGTAAGATAAATAAAACGAAAAACTCACAAGAAAGAAGCTTACCTTCTTCTTTTTGATCAGTGAGGTGTTTCAATGCATCAAGATAACCATCATTCGCATAATCCCACCTATTCCAAATTTACAGATTAGCAAATAACATGGAATAATTCATTTACACGGAACAAAAATCGTCGCTACAGAAACTGCTAAACATTTCATTTTTACTTAAACAGAACACAGAGAGAAACACACCAGTGAAACTGAAGCATGTCAAGAGAAGCCACATCCATTCTCTTCCGCGATTTTTCGATGTTCTCACGAACATAGCTACTTGTCATTTTCACCGGAGGAGGAACCCATTTTGTCAAACTGCATCAATCAAAACAGCCTAATCATTTAACCACCAAACCATATCTTATACAAACTCTAATCAATTGGCTTGGAAATAAATTCTGAAACTCAATATCTCTCTCTACCAAGAGACTTACCCTTTAATCTTCTCCAAATACTCCGGTGGACGCTCTCGACGAACTCTATTGATAAAAATGCCGTAAAGATCTTCAGAAGGACCATCTAAACATCATAGAAAACAAACTAAGCTCAACTCTATTTTTACTAATCTCCACACAAAAACATTTCAATTCAAATTCTTTCTGTGAACAAAAACATAGCACCACACATTCAAAGGTCAAAACTAAACCACAATTCTATTATTAACCTTCAAAAAAAAAAAAATCAATTTGAAGTCTATTCTTCATCAAACGTATCAGATAATCAAAATTTCTGAAGATTCAGTTTCATTTGTTAGCTACTTACAGATATCAGCCAAGTCGAAGGTAGAGAGACCAGCATCAGTGTACCGAAGCATTGCCTCAACGGCGTCGTTTCGTTCGATTGTGCCCCAACCTCCACTCGTCTGCCACATTCCGTTAAGAACTCTGCATATCTCCAGTGAATCGTTCCCGTTCTTTAGCTTCACCCACCGTTCAGCCTCCGTTGACTCAATCGAGCAATTCACGGAACTGGGACCGATTCGACGGCCAGAAACATTCCGGTTAAACCACTTTGATGATACTGTAGTCGCTAGGTTCGGGACCAATACGGATTGTACGGACATCGACATGGCTTTGGCTTTGTTTCTCCCCTCAGACTCTTCTTTAAATATCTTAAGAAATATATAAGTATCCTAAAATATATATAAGAAATCATTTGACTAATAATAGTTTTTTTTGTTACGGCGTTTTATAATTTTTAAATTTCAAAGATATAAATTTCATAATCTTTTTTGTTTTTTTTACAGTATTTAAGAATTCCAAAATATCTAAAAAATATATAATAAAGTATTCTACAATATCTAAGAAATAATTTGACTAGTTATAATTTATTCGTTATAAAAGTCATTAGAAATGATTTTAAACTTACACGGCGTTCTATAATATCTAAATTTCAAAGATATAAATTTTATAACTGTTTTTTTTTTTTTTTTTGACAGCAACTAAAAATTCTAAAATATCTAAAAAATATAATAAAGTATCCTAAAATATCTAAGAAATAATTTGACTAGTAATAGTTTCTTCATTATAAAAGTCATCAGAAATAATTTTCAACGTCCATGGTGTGTTCTTTAATTTCTAAATTTCAAAAACATAAATTTCATAACTTTTTTTTTTTTTTGGCAAAAATTTTCATAACCTCTTTGGTAAAGAATTAAGGATAAATGAAATTAAGACAAGAATTAGGCATCATGTACTAATCGTAATGAAGAGTTGAAAGTTAATATTGTTTTGATCAGTCTCATATACACCACTATAACAATATTGCATCATATTGAAGGAAACAATTTCAATTAGAAGTAAAATGTGACAATAACACAAGAAAATTAAGCAAGACTGTACCTGTTCACCAATGGAGGAAATTTGAACATCCAAGTTTCACCAAATTGGAATCTATAGTAGAAATAATAGGTAGCCACAAAAAATTTCAAAACGCTTAAGAGAAGATATTAGATATACTGATTAGTTTACACTTTTAAAATTGACAAAAATGGATTTGCTTATGATTAGTTTACATGATCATAAAAGTTAAGTATTTGCTTACGGCAAACAGTTCTCTGGAATGTCTTTGATGATTTCACAAATGAATGCATGAATATTTTTTATTTCTTTTTGTTAAGGATTTATAAATGAATGCTTGATAGAGTTTAATCGTGAATACGTGGTAAATATGTGAGCATGTCCGGACTCAGGATCATTCATATGAAAGATACACTAGTTGTGGATTAATATCGATGTGCATTTATACAGTGCATTATTCTCATGAAGGATTGTATCATGTTACCTTGTTGTTTTGTTTTGTTAAAAATTTTTAGGAAGGAAACGGATGCATATATTGAAAAGGGAGGTATGTCAAAAGGATATAGGCCCGATTGCAAAATATAAACGCAAAAAAAAAAAAATCATAACCACAAATCACAATTGGCACATAGTTCAGTAGCCACAATTTTTGCTCCAAAAGTGTCAATGCCACCCAAAAAATGAAAAAAAAAGTTGTTATACCAAGTGTCATCTGATCTGACAGGAGAAAACGTGAGATGACTGATTGTGCCGGCTTCAAGTTAGTCTTCAAGTAGTGATGTTCACACAACCGGTCTTGCACTTCCTCTTCTTAGGATCCAACTGGTTACATGTATTTAAAGCAGTCATTATTCAAAGCAGCCTAATATCCACGTCAAAATTGGTTGCAACCCTATGGTAGATAAATGTACAGAATATGAGATCAAATAAGTTACTTTAATTTGTACCTCTGTAGACAAAATTGGCTGCAACCCTATGGTAGATAAAAAAGTACAGAATATGTTACCTTGTTGTTTGCAGCAACAAGTACATATACTAGAAGAACAAACATATTTTCCAAAATATTCTGAACAAACATATTTTCCAAAATATCATATTGTTTCAACATATGAAACTATACAANAAAAAAAAAAAAAAAAAAAAAAAAAAAAAAAAAAATTTTTTTGAAAAAAAAAAAAAAAAAAAAAAACAAATCATGATACAAAACGTCGGAAAAATGAGTATTTACCCATAGTCTAGTTCTCACCTTTCTTTAAGTGTTCAACTTTGTAGAAACTTACAACAAAAGATTCACGATAAGCGACCGACAAAAATGTAATCCGCCTCCTCAATACCAACATAAATAAATCTTTTTGAAAAATCATAAGCAGACATATAGATAAATTCTAAACCTACCTATTGTACCAATAACATAGATACCACAAAAGTTTCTCTCAGCAATGGTTTGCTAGCTCATGAAGAAAGCTTTGCATCTTTTGTAGTTCCCTTTTCATTAGGTTTTTTTAATTTTTTTTTTGGTCTAATCAAAACCACTAATACGCCGAGCTTTTGTAAACTAAATTAAATGTTCCTTTTGGTAATTATATTCACATTTTATCAACAAAAAAAAAAAAACATAGATACCACAAGGTCCGGTAGGTTTTGACTCGTCTCCATAACTAAAGTTTATAAATTCGATTTCTTAGACTTGCTTGAATCTCGAGTATAGTTGATCAAATTATGTTCTTCAACATTTTTAGCAATAATCTAACCGTAGTGGTTCATATCAAAATATCAAAATGTTGACAAAAAAATATTTGACATTATAATTTTTAAATTTTTAAACCTTAGATTAAAATAATATAGATTCAATAAATAAAATCTTTTAATTAAGTAAAAAAATATTATTTTAATATGAAATATTTGATTTATATTTTATATTCTGAAATATGAAATATTTGATTTATCACAAAAAAATTGTGAACCACTAATAAATAACCGTCTGTCTATATTTTGATAAGAGGGATAGTTTGTCGTGGCCTCATGGAGTTCTCATTTGAAAAATTAACCCATACAGGGTTCTCACCATTTTTCATTAAAAAACAATTTTATATTTACTTTTTATTTATTTTTAATGGTAGTTTTTTATTGAGAAATTATCAATGGATATGCTTCTCTATATATAGAAAAAAGTCATGTCACCGGTTAGAGAGGACACGTCATTTAGGAAAGATTTTTTTTTCTTCTTTCATATAGTATAACATATTCATGTGGTTTTATGCGCCTTATTATGAAGATAAATTATCTGCTGTATTTTTATCAATACTATCTTATTTATAGGTCTAAGTAGGGATGTCAAGGTAATTCAACCCAACTCAACTCATTACCCAATAAGTTGAGAGTTAAATGAGTTATGAGAGATGGAAATAAGATTGTCTTATGATCGTTCCTCAACTCGTACAGAAGATGGACAACAACAATTTCTTGAAACCAATTGTTGTCAACTGCTTTAACGTACTCTTTTTGCTTCCACCCAGTCTTATTGTTCTCCGCATTAACGTACTCCAATATCTCTTTGTACCCTAGAGTAAGAGTGCCTCTAATTATTGGTTTCCTTGAGCTATACCTCCACCGTCCACCGTTAAGAGTTAACCCATTTTGACATTCCTAGGCCTAAGAAAGGATGAAAAGATCTAGTATTTAATTTTTTTTTGGCTATTTCTTATGCCAACATTTTTATCGATTAAAATATTTAAAAGAAGTATAATCAGACATTCAAATTATTAATAAAACAAGCCTAATTGTATCATCGGATTGGTTTTTTTTTGTTTTTTTCTGAGTCTTTAATTGACAAAGGAAATTATTAATATAATTTATACATATAACAAACCTAAATAATCAAAAAATAATATAACCATTTATATCTGTACATAGAATATTTTTCTCTAGGTGTACAAATTTTTTAAAATGGTTGACGTTTGAGAAATTAATTCATGACATTGGATTTATTTACAGAAATTATTTTTAACAATTATCTGCACATAAAATAGTATTTGGACGTAGAAATATTTTTCTTTATTGAAAGGCTTTCACGGATTAACCAACTACTTTGTTTGTCAGCAAAAAAAACTCAAGAAAAAAACAACTTCTCATTTAATATAAGATTTATTAAAAGTTTTTTTTTTATAAAGTCTAGTAAATTTTCTTTTTGTAAAAAGATACAGTATTAAGTGTTCTTCAAAATGCTATATGTGAATTGTACATCAACTTTTTGTATAAAACTTTATCTTAGTTGTCTCCATCAAAAATATATAGGAGATTTCATTATTTTTAGGATATCTCCTCTAAATCTTGTTTCCTTTAATTTGCTCATACATTCTGTACAAAGATCCACCACTATTGGTTAACTGTGTATATACTTTTTAATGTTTTTATTGTATGAATCCAAATCCAAACAAGTCGTACACTTGTACTGAGCCTATAATAATTCGGTTCGCTTAAGTCGACATGTCATGTCTACCTTTTCACATTCTACACATCATATGGAACAAAGTTGTCGACATATAACTGTGATCTCTCGGTGCGATTGGTGAAATCATGTGATCAACATCAATCAGTACACAACACCGGCAAAAAATATCTGATGTTTTATTGTTACTCGTCATATCACATGTATCGATATATTATCGTTGTCGTGATCGTGATCGGCATAACTCATAAGTAGATTGGAGTATATTAATAAAAAATGTGGAAATTGTTAGATTGTTAGTTAGTTAGCTGTCTTTATCATTACATACATAATTTACAGAATGCTTAACATTTCGGACCACTTACCCAAATTGATTCCACCTCTACATCCACCACGCACTTCACATTTTCAACGTGTCCTTTTTCAATTTCTCAATCATATTTTTTTATTTATAAATAAACCCATGCGCCGTAAAGTTTTACAATTCCAAATGTATCTACTTATCTAAACAACGTATAGCTTTTTCCACTGTACGTGAACCTAGCTATAAATATGTTATATGCGTATTTATCTTATAATAGAGGCTAAATAGGGAATAAGACCACGTTTAATAACGTCAAGTTGCAGGCAAATTATTATTATTTAAAAGAAAAAAGAGAGCAGAGAGGCTGAAAATTAAGAATACAAGATAAAAGTTGTATAGCCCTTGGCTTTTTATGTTAGTCGTATGAATTAGTCAATTAGTTTATGTTGTCTCTATTCGTTTGGGGTTTGTCGGTCGTATGCTTCATCACATAGTATAGAATGTAATATAATTATATACAGATTCCAAGTTATAAAATATGTAATTAGATACCATTACCATCTCATCTTAAATCTATCTACCATTAATACTATGGGCACCAAGACGACTTTAACACTTCCATATTATAATCATGATGCTTAAAATATTTTAAAATAATCAAGACTTGTACTTAAATGGTTTGTTAATTTGTTTTATTATCATTCTTGTGTTATCACTTTAAATATTAATGTCATTATCTTTAAACTGGTTTCTAATAAAATGTTTATAAGCAAGTAAATTAATAGTAGTAACTTAAATTTTGTTACGCTAGTTTTTTTTTTTTTGAGTAATTCTGTTTAAATTATCAAAAAAGTAAAAAATCTGGTACAATATTTTTCTCTATTTTATATAACTGGATAAAACTTTGATGGACATCGAGTACAATAAAAATATTGAACTTTTTAAATTTATTATACAGTGCCACGCACTGAATAAGTACAAACAACTGTGAACATATATTATCCTATTTATTTTAATAATTACTATTGTTAGTAGTTAGTACTGTATATTTTACTGTTTTATCAATAAGTAGTTGGCGTAGAAAATTTCAAATCCAATAGTAATCATTTACAATCACTACATTTTGTAGAATAGTCAGGGACTCGGTAGAAATATCTTAGTCAGAAACATTATAAAATATACCGACAAAAAGAAATTAAAAGAACATTACACAATATATCTCTGTTTAATGTACAAAAAACATATAAACATGCATGAACCTTTTCTAATGGTTGCAGTAAAGACACTATTTAAAAATGAATGGTTATCGACCTAATCGTCCAATAAAAAAAAAAGAATACACCTTTATTTTGCAATAGTAATTATCACCACATTTATACACATTCGTGTGATTCAAGCAATCTTATATTATAAACCATCGTATAAAATAAAACTATTCAAATTTACATAAATCTGGAAGCCTTGTCTGGGTCAGCTGTTACGTAATCATATTAAATTGAAGCATTAGTTAATTGAGATTCCAAGAAATTAAGACCCACTTGGCTTTGCTAAATTAAATTAACAAGTACAATGATACACATAGATATGTTGTCAACAAGTGTGTTTGCATGTTAACAATAATTGGTCAGTTTCGAAACAGACTACAATATCTATGTTTATATATAAAGTAATGACTTTATAATTTATGAACCTAGCTTAATTAAAAACTCCTTAATCATCTCGGATCGGGGAGCAGAACATGATAAATATATAGTACATGAACCTCATCTTTATGCTTCCCTTTCTTGGATTAAAACCGGTAATCCACCGTTAACCGTTGCGGTTAAACCAGGCGCAAACCGGAGCGTCTCGCTTGATTCAGAACCAGCGACCTTTGTTTCGAACCTCCTAATGATCGCGACGGCTATCGATTTCATCTCCATGATAGCCATTTCTTTCCCCACGCAAACCCTAGCTCCGGCCTGAAAAACCGGATACTTAACCGGATTCTCGGGCCGGAATTTACCTTCATTATCCAACCATCTCTCCGGTTTAAAC
The DNA here is from genome assembly GCA_900406355.1 of Erysimum pusillum. Lineage (NCBI taxonomy): Eukaryota > Viridiplantae > Streptophyta > Magnoliopsida > Brassicales > Brassicaceae > Erysimum > Erysimum pusillum. Next base: position 3,522 of record OVBW01000368.1, on the reverse strand, counting down.
TCTTCGTAATCCGGTCCCCAGATCCGTCCCATCCGACCCATTGCATAAGCATGGTACGTGACTCTGGTTCCTCTTTTCACAAACGTACCATCAGACAAAACGTCATCGTTTAAAGCGAATTTGGAGTCGAATTGAACCGGTGGATACAATCTCATGCTTTCGTATAGACTCGCATGCAAATAGTTCATTTCTCTCATTTCATCGCAACTAGCAGTGACTGAGTCAAAACCGGTCCCCATGACCCGGTCTAATTCTTCTCGAATCCGGTTCTCCACTTTTGGATGACGTGTCAATAACCAAAAGAATCCGGTTAACCCAGCGGCCACAGTATCACGACCAGCCAATAAAAAACTCACAACAATATCTCGGAGATACTCGTCATCGTCCTCCGCCACAACCGCCATGAATCTCGAGATTAAATCGTTGTTACCCACTAAACCGGTTAACCTACGTTGCTTGATCAAATCACCAGCTAACCGGTTTATCACATCGATTGATTCTTTAAGCTTTTTCTCAGAACCAATTCTAAAAAACCTTTTGATTTTCCATAACAGAGGAAACGGAGCTAAAGCTCGTTTCGCCGATAACGTCGACGCCGTATCGAAAGCCACGGCGAATTCCGATGTCGGTAAAGGAAGCCGGAGACAATTTGGGTCAAACCCAAACGATAATTTACTAATCGTATCAAAAGAGAATCTTCTAAACACATCTTGTAGATCCAAAACCGAACAAGGCTTGTCGGAAAACGAGGTTAAAATCGGAAAGAGACGTGTCTCGATCTCAGTTTTAACAATCTCATGAGCAAACACTCTAACGGAAACACTTCCAAGTTCCAAACTCGCGAGTTTTCTCTGGAACCGCCACGTGTCACCATCGGAATTAAAAATCCCACGGCCTAAAAGATCACCGAGAATAACGGAGAATTGTTTGCCTTTTGGGTAATTGTGAAAATGGGTTTTGAGGATATGTTCAACGTTTGATGGATTCGCCGTTATAACGCTGTTAAGAACGTGGACTTTGATCGTAGATGTTGGAGATCGTTGGAGAAGATGAGTGTACCAATCGCTTAGATTGATGAAGTTTTTTTTCCAGCTTGATGTGAGATAAGCATGACAGATCTCGCAGTTACAGTAACGTAGTTTTTGAAGAAAGAATATGTGAAAGAGTGAGAATATTACGAAGAAGAAGATTGAGACGATGATGAAAGATATGATTAGTAACATTTTTGAAGAGAGAGAGAAAGAAAAAAGTATGGGAAGGTGAGAGGAAAGAGATGAGTTGTGTTACGAGAAAACTTTGAGTCAATTAAATAGAGATTCTTGTTTTTTTTTTTCTTTTTCTATTCATTTTTTTGTCGACAGACATGTGTTCTCTAACGTTTATTTGTATTTATTGTTTTAACTTTCTTAGGATTTTTTTTCCTTTAATTTTTTCTTGGACCAGAAAGTGATATATAGCGCACTAATTAACAAGAATTTTTTTAAAATTTCCCTATATGTAGGCCTGGGTTTTCGGTTCGGTTTATTCGGATTGAACCGAACAAACCGAGCAATTATGTATTCGGTTTCCGAGAGTTAAGAGGGATAAAACCGATCGGCTCAGATTGAATTTGAGAATCGGTTTCGGTGTAGTTCGGTTCGGAGACCGAGAACCGAACGGTTTTACTAAACCGAGGTATAAGTGGTCTTCTAAACCTAATTAGCCTCATTTTTTCTCTTCTTCGAGTTTGTGTCTACGAAACGGCGAGAGAGAAAACCCAAACACCAAACACCGATTCACTCATCTTCTTATTCTGTTCGTGTTCTTCACCTTCTAAATCGGTGAATCTCATCTTTCTTCTTGTTCTTCATCCTCCAATCCGATATCATCCTTGGGAAATCCGAAAGTCGAAAGATTTCGAGAACCCTAATTGCAAAATCGGAAAGGTAACATCATTCTTCATCCATTCTTTCTCCTTTATGTCTGAAATTAGGATATCTTGTAATTTCTCCGTTGAAAACGAACCCTAATCTCGTTAATATCTCCGTTGAGAATAAGAACCCTAACCCTAAATTTTGCAAATCGATTTATTTTTCAAAATTTCTCCTAGTTTTGTCTTCTAGATTGTTAGATTTAGTCCTGATGTCCTTTAATTTTGGATTTGAAAGATGAAATTAACCAGACGAGCGAGGGAGGCATGAGATCTGATTGGAATGGCCAGATCGGCTTTCTTCACTTCCTCGAAAGGCTGGAACACGACATCGGTCATGGGCATGTTGTTGGTGTCCACCGTAGCCGCCGCAACGACCACAGCTCTGCCACTAGCTTCCTGCAGTCGTCGGGGGAGTCGGAGTCGCCGTCACCAGCGACGTGGACGGAGTCGGAAACCCTAATTCTAAAAGGGGTTGGGCTTAAATTTTTGTTTTCTTTGGGCTTACATTTTTTTGGGCTGGATTTGGCCTTTTAATTTTTTTTTTGTTGTAAAATGTCTTCCGAATAAACCGAAACAAATATACTTCGGTTTCAATTCGGAAGTGATTATAAATCCTAAAACCGAACCGAATAAACCGAGTTCCGAATAAACCGAACCGAACAAAAATTCGGTTCAATTCGGATCACTTTTCAGAATTCCGATTAAACCCGTAAACCGAATAAACCGTTCCGAATAAACCGAAATTTCCGAAAACCCAGGGCTACCTATATGTAACAAACTTTATGAAAACAAGTTTACTATTTTAGTGTTTATTACCTCATTCGTAGATGAGGGTATTATTATTATTTAATTTACACTATTGATGTTTAAGATTCTTCATTTTTCAACCAACAATATCAACCTTGTTCATGTCGACGACATGAAGTACCTTAATTATGTCGACAAAAATATTCCTTATTTAATTTCGTACATATGAAATACTAAGACTTTGTCAATCATGATTATACATGTGTTGCATTATTTTGTTGGGTAATATAGGTACATGGCTATAATATTGTGAGAGTTGATTAAGTAAACGACCATTATCTTTTTTGTAAATAACACTAGATTGAGGTGTTGTGTTTTTTAATAACATGCTATGTTTTTTACATAACATGTTATGTTGAGTCATATATATATGGTGCTATTTTACATTTTAAAAAGGTATATTATTTTCAAAAATAGCACTCATTCTTGTGTTTTTGCATAATAAAATCTAAAATCATTTACGTAATTTAATACAATTACCCGGAGTATATGCTTAGAACTTTATTGGGACCATGCAAAAACTAATATTTATTGTTTACTAGATTCTCAAGATTATATTTTTAAAGNTTAAAAAAAAAAAAAAAAAAAAAAAAAAAAAACCCATAGCTATTCTAATAAAGAATAAATTTTATGTCTCTAGATTTTTTTTTGAATATTAAAATAACTTTAACAAAAGAAACATTAAATAAAACATAAACAAAAGAAACTTTAAAGTAAACGGCAACATTAAATAAGTCAATAACAGACATAAAACTTAGACCATCTCCAATGGTTTTCCCTATTTTTACCTCTAAAATAGAGGA
>OVBW01000367.1:0-24374 GCA_900406355.1 Erysimum pusillum | reverse complement strand
GCTGCTAGTGGTATCATTCGCTCTAAAATTTCGAATTGTTGCATACGCATATTAAAATAACGATAGTAATAATCATCTTCTCGCATAAATGCATTCTCAAGTTTTTTAAACGATAAATCTCTTGCCTCATTTAACATATTCTCGGTTTCAATGAGTTCTGCTCCACTCCAACTACTTTCTCGATTTCGTAAATACACAACCATTTCAAACAAAATCGTTTTAAAATTACTCTCTATTTTATCTTGATACTCTTTTAGCTTATTTTCACTACTCGGCATATACATATTCACTAATAGAGCCACGCTAATCCCTATCGTTAATATAGCAATTTCATTTCCAACTATAAGCCATGTAATTTGCTTCAATGAATATAGATGCATAACAATAACTGAACTCGTGACAATACCTTCTTGAATTTTAAGCATTACTGCAGTCGGAATAAATGTAAGTAACAATATGCTAATTGCAAGTGGTGTATAGCCGATCGTTTCAAAAATACAAAACGCGAATACCATTGATAATACACACGCTAGAAAACGATGTAACGACACTTGAAGCGATTTGCGCTTCGTATTTTGTACACATAAAATAACTAAAATACCTGCTGAACTATAAAATTCTAATCCTAATAACTGAGCAATAAAAACTGCCGCGCCTGTCCCTATTGCTGTTTTTACTGTACGGTATCCAATTTTGAACATATCATTGCTCCTATATGTATAAACGTATTTACAGCTAGTATAAAAAAAGGATGACACAATGTCATCCTTTTCTACTTATTATTCACATAACCTTTTCATATTACAATATTTTTTGTAAAAATTGTTGCGCACGTTCACTTTTCGGCGCTGCAAAAAATTCTTCTGGCGCACTATCTTCTACAAGCTTTCCTCCGTCCAAGAAAAGAACACGATCTGCCACTTCTTTTGCAAAGCCCATTTCATGTGTAACGATAGCCATCGTCATTCCTGTCGTAACTAACGATTTCATAACTTCTAACACTTCTTTCACCATCTCTGGATCTAGCGCCGATGTCGGTTCATCAAATAACATAACTTCCGGTTCCATCGCTAACGCTCTTGCAATTGCTACACGTTGCTTTTGTCCTCCCGACAAACGATTCGGATACGTATTTTTTTTATCTACTAATCCAACCTTTTCTAAAAGTTTCTCAGCTTTCTTTTCAGCTTCTTGCTTCGTTACCCCTTTTACATTGATAGGAGCATACGTAATATTTTCTAATACAGTCATATGAGGAAATAAGTGAAAATGCTGAAATACCATACCGACATTTTCACGAACATGCATAACATTCGTTTTCGGATTCGTTACTTCTTCCGTTCCAATCCAAATGTGACCATCCGTTGGTGCTTCTAACATATTCATACAACGTAAAAATGTTGATTTTCCTGATCCAGAAGGTCCTATAATTGCAACTACTTCCCCTTTTTCAATCGTTGTTGTAATTCCTTTTAATACTTCGTTTTTACCAAATGATTTATGAAGGTTTTCAATTTTAATCACTTTTCTTCATTCTCCCTTCAATTGCCTTCCCGACTAATGTAAGAATAATGACTAACATATAATAAATCAGTCCAACAAAAAGTAATGGTTCAAGATATTTAAATGTCTCACCGCCTACGATGTAAGCACGACGCATTAAATCAGTCGCGCCTATTACTGTTACTACAGCCGATTCTTTCGTAAGTGTCGCAAATTCGTTCACAAGAGCTGGTAATATATTTTTTAATGCTTGAGGGAAAATAATATTTCTCATCATTTTTCCGTACGGTATCCCTAAAGCCATCGCTGCTTCTGTTTGTCCTTTATCAACTGCTTGAATACCAGCACGAATCACTTCTGACATGTATGCACCTGAATTCAAGCTAAATGCAAGTACAGCTGCTAAGAATGCTGGTATTTCATAACCAATTATTTGCGGGACGCCGAAATAAATAATCATTAATTGCAATACAAGTGGTGTACCACGAAAAATTGATGTATAAAAATCTGCTGCTATATTTAACGCTCGTATTCTAGCAATTTTACAAAGTGCTAATAATGTTCCTAAAATAAATCCTGCTAAAGCTGATACTGCTACAATTTTCAAAGTAACTTCTAAACCTTTTAGTATATATGGTATCGAAGGCGTAATCGCCGAAAAATCTAAGTTCATCCTTTTCATTCCCCTCAAAGAAAAGTGAAAGGCAGCTTATTTTTCGCTGCCAAACCATTTCTTCACTAATTTATCCATTTCTCCATTTTCTTGCATTTTTTTAATTACTTTATTAAATTCAGCTGTTTTATCACTATTTTTCGGAAGGGCAATTGCTGCTCCAACTTCTTCTGGCGCTTCTTTAATTTCAATTCCTTTTAAATCTTTCATTTTCTCTAAATAATTTTTAGCAACTGTGTCTTCTATAATTGCAGCGTCAAAACGACCAGCTTTAATTTCTTGTACGATTTCTGGTATACGGTCACGTCCCTCAACTTGGAAATCTACTTGTTTTTTAAATTCTGCTGCTTTCTCTTCTTGAATAGATCCTGTTTGTACTCCTACTTTTTTCCCTTTTAAATCCTCTACAGATTTAATATTAGAATCCTTTTTAGAAACGACCATATTTTTCGCAACAAAATAAATATCTGTAAAATCAACATTATTTTTACGCTCTGCAGTTGGCGTCATACCTGCCATTACGAAATCAACTTTTCCTGAACTAAGAGATGCTAATAAACCACCAAAATCCATATCTTTCACTTTCACTTCATACCCAAGTTCTTTTCCAATATATTTAGCAACATCAACATCAAAACCAATAATTTCATCACTTTTTGAAGCTTCCACGTATTCATATGGTTTATAATCTGCTGAAGTCCCCATTACGAGTACTTTCTTATTTCCTTTTGTTTCTTTCGATTCCCCATTACTACAAGCGCTGAATATACTTACAATTAAAATAAGTGCAAACGATATTGATAATAACTTCTTCATCTTTCTTCCCCCTAATAATGTATATTTAAAAGTTTAATAGAATATTTATTCGATGTTTGTATTGTATCAGCACTTTTATTTTTATGCAATATATAAAATAAAAATAAATAAAATAACAATATAAACGCTTTTTGTTGTGTATAAAATAATGCATAAAATAACATAACTATGCATATCTCAGAAATTAAAATAATAAATAAAAAAGGCGGCACATCCACTTGATTGTGGACGTGCCGCCTTTTTTATTATTTTTTATAGTTCTTCACAATTCTCTTCGAAATACGATTGTAGTTTTGCAATAACTTGCATCGGTTCATGACCTTCAATTTCATGACGCTCTACCATCGTTACAATTTTTCCATCTTTTAATAAAGCAAATGATGGAGAAGAAGGTGGGTACCCTTCGAAATATTCACGCGCTCTTGCTGTCGCTTCTTTATCTTGACCTGCAAACACCGTTACAAGGTGGTTAGGACGTTTATCATAATGTACGGAATGCGCAGCAGCAGGACGAGCGATACCACCTGCACAACCACATACAGAGTTTACCATTACAAGTGTTGTTCCATTTCTTTTAAACGCTTCTTCTACCGCTTCTGGCGTCGTCAATTCTGTATATCCAGCAGAGACAATCTCTTCACGCGCTTGGCGGACAACATCATTCATAAAAAAGTTAAAATTAATCACTCTTTTCCCTCCTCTAAAACTACCTATTTGTATCTTACCAGTTAATGTTTATGAAATACAAGTAAGTTTACTTGTATTTAAGTATAGAAAAGGTGTTAGAGCACTTGCTCTAACACCTTTTCTTTAATGACCACGATGTTTTTGCTTTGCTTTTTGTACTTTAATTAAACGTCTTCTTTCTTTTTCAGCTTCTCGCTTCTCCTTAGACTGCACTTTCTTTTCTTGTTTATGCAATTCATAAGATAAACTAATCGCCTCTTGCGCCTTAGTAAAACGTTTAACATTTGTTTCTTTTGCTGTTTGTCGTATGATACGCTTTATATTTTTAGGACGCTGTTTTTCTTTAACTTCTACACCACATTTTGCAAAATGCTGAAAATGCTCTAAATGTGAACCATTCACAAACATAAGCACTTCTTCATCTGACGGTTCCGCTCCAAAAATATACCTCGCTCCATACAATTTCCCTTGTTCTTTGCATGTAATAATTCCAACAAAAAATTGGCCATCATGATATACTGTCAACTCCATTGACAGCCCCTCCTTTAAAAAATTAGAAATACGGGACATCCCGGAGGGGAAGGTTACTGACATGAAATCATGCGTCTGGACTACCAACCAGAGCTGTGTTTTTGTATTTCTTTCACTTTTATTATATCTTTTTTTCCATAATCTTCATATATTCAGCAATCATTTTTTTATGCGATCCCACAATATAGTCAGGTAGTTCTGTTACTGAAAAGAATTTAAGCTGAACTGCTTCTTCTTTATTCATAACAAAATCCCCTTCGTATTCATCCGTATAATAGGCGGTTGTTACAGATTGAAATTCATCACCGTTTGCTAATTTTGTAAAGTAGTTCGCTCCAGAAAATACATTGATTAGTCGCAAGTTCTTCACTTTTATTCCTGTCTCTTCATATACTTCACGATAAGCTGTTTCTTCTGGTGATTCACTAAGCTCCATTAGCCCGCCAGGTAGCCCCCATTTTCCGTACGGCTCTGTCCGCTGCTGCAATAAAACATAACCATTTTCATTTATAACGAGTACAACAGCACCAACTAAAATTAAAGGGCGATGACCAACTATTTTTCGTAATTCTTCTACATATCCCACCGTATCGCCTCCTTTTTCGTTGTCCACACTATTGTATCATATGTACAAAACGACAAAATGCGTATATTTTTCATTTTTTTAACAAAATATTTATTTTATGTGATTCATCTACTGTAGCTAACATAATGGATTCAATTTCCGCACTCTTCTCTAAAAACTCTTTTGCCCACTCTTCTGGTTTTTCTATTAAAGCGAGAACGTCCTGTTGAATCCTTCCATTTTTCACTAAAATGAAAGAAACTGGAGACCTTCTCCCCGCCACTTTTAGATCCCGCCGAGAAGCTGCTTCATATTCTGGATACTGAAATATAGAAACAACGCCACTCGCTTCCCATAATGCTAATTTAACCGTTTGAATATCGCTCACATTTCGCATACGAAGTTCCGAAAACAAATATTCCAAGGTAATTCTCGCCTTTTTCAAATTGCTAAAATCAATGGAACCATTGTGTATAAGAATAATAGGTGCAGGCTCTAAAAAGCGTCTCCATCTATCCCATTTCAGCATTAAAACTGAGCTTATAATATGAAGTACAACAAGTATGAACGTTGTAATCATCGAGCCCAGTAACCCTACTTTTTCATCAGACAATGCGTTAGAAATATTCCCACCAAGCAATAACACTAATACAACATCTAAAAAACGAAGTTGTGCGATAGACCTTTGCCCCATCGCTTTCGCAACTAATATTAAAAATATGTATGCTATAATAGCCCGAATAACCCATTCACTATTAGAAAGATGCCGTGCTCCTTCAAAAATATGCATATGCATCAATTTGCACTCCTTACCCGTCTCAAACTGCTATCCTGTTTTAGTTTGCAACGTTTATGAGCATATATGTAAAAAAGCTGATTCGTTTAAAAACGAACCAGCTTTTTTTACTTAACTGAAAACATATATTTTTTATAAGTTTTCCGTACCGATAGTATGAGCCCCATCATAATCATATTCGAGAATAAGGAACTTCCCCCATACGATAAGAAAGGTAATGCAATACCTTTTACAGGCATTAATCCAACGATCATACCGATGTTTTGGAATATTTGAACTGTTAATATACCAATCGATCCAGCGCATAATAATGTACCAAATAAATTATCAGCGGAATAACCAATAATAATTGTTCGATATAGTAGTAATAGGAACAAGAAGACAACTAACGCTGCTACGATAAACCCACCTTCTTCGGCAATTGTAGCGAAAATAAAGTCAGTATGCTTCTCTGGGATATAGACGCTTCCTCCCCCAAACCCTTTACCTTCCATTCCTCCACTACCTACAGCTAAAATCGATTGTTGCGTTTGGTAACCTTGATCTGCATTTTCAAATGGATTTAACCAACCTACAATACGCGACTGTTGGTGAGGTTTTAGTAAAGTAACTAAATTATTATAGAAAAAATCTTGATACTTAAAGAAAATAAATATTAAAGCAGATAATATGGTCAACGGAATAACTGTACATAATGCTATCAATTTCTTTTGTATACCTGACATAAATAAAATACATGCAATTGCAGCAGCATATAAGAACACCATACCTGTATCCGGTTGACTATATACAACCGCCATAGGCGGAAGTGACACTAGCATAATTTTACCTACTAGCTTTAAATCTGTTTGGAATGTCCTTGCCATATACTGTGCATTATGTTTCACTGCTATACTCGCTACTACAAGAAGCAATGCAATTTTGAAAAACTCAGACGGCTGAATTTGTCCAAATACTGGGAAAACAAACCATCTTTTTGCACCTAATTTTTCAGGTGTAAAACCTGATGGTGGTAATACTTTCAAAAGAATAAGTGAAGCAAACCCAGCAATATAAAGCGGCCAAGACAATTTTTGCAACTGATCTAAGTCAATGCTAGCAATAAGAAGTAACAATACAACCCCAATTATGTAGTTAATCCCCTGCTTCATAGCAAAGTTTGCAGCTCCATACTGTCCCGTTTGCTGACTGCTATATATAGCAGCTATACTCGTCACACATAGTGCACACAAAATTAAAATTAATTTTACATCTAAACTTTTTAGAAACTCGGTACTTCTTTTCATGACATCCTCCTGAAACATTGTTACAGCAAAATAAAAAACCAGGAGTCAACATTCTTCATGTTTTGACGACTGATTACACATTATCTATAAAACACTTATATAGAATAACTCTCTTTTTCATACAATACAATATATTATACTACAGTTTCATCAGTAAGATTTGCCAAAAAAATTATTCTTTTCTTATTTTATATCCATATACCATATATCAGCAATGTATTTTCGTAAATTCCTAATACATAATCGTTTATTGTAAGATTACTGGGAAAGGTATTTATACATATAGTAGGATGTAGATGAAGAAATAAGACGATAAAAAGCTCGCATAAGCGAGCTTTTTATTAATATACAGATGTATTGTTTTCTGACATGTTTTCTAAAATTTCTTTAACACGTCCTAAGAACTTACCACAGATTAAACCATCAAGTACGCGGTGATCAAGTGATAAACATAAGTTAACCATGTCACGAGCACCGAACATACCATTATCCATAATTACTGGGCGTTTTACAATTGATTCAACTTGTAAAATAGCCGCTTGTGGGTAATTAATAATACCCATAGATTGAACAGAACCGAATGATCCTGTGTTATTAATTGTAAATGTTCCACCTTGCATTTCGTCTGCTTTTAGCGATTTCGTGCGTACTTTTCCTGCAAGTTCTGTAATTTCACGAGCGATACCTTTAATTGTTTTCTCGTCCGCTTGCTTAATTACTGGTACAAATAATTCTTCCTCTGTTGCAACAGCGATAGAAAGGTTAATATCTTTCTTCTGAACAATTTTATCGCCAGCCCACATTGAATTAATTTGAGGATACTCTTTTAACGCTTGTGCCACTGCTTTTACGAAGAAAGCAAAGAACGTTAAGTTAAAGCCTTCACGCTTCTTAAAGTCACCTTTAATTGAGTTACGGTATGACACAAGGTTTGTCACATCTACTTCAATCATCATCCAAGCGTGTGGTGCTTCGTGTTTACTGCGTAACATGTTTGCTGCGATTGCTTTACGCACACCTGTTACTGGAATTTCAATATCTCCAGGCATTGTAGGTACAGAAACTGGTTTCGCAGCTTCTACTTTTTGTGCTACTGGGCGAGCTTCTACTACTACCGCTACAGCTTCCTCTTTCTTCGCACCTGCTTGTGGAATATTTCCAGATTCCACTAGCTTTAAAATATCTTTACGAGTGATACGGCCGTTTGCTCCCGTACCCTCTACTAAATCTAAATCAACGTTATGCTCACCCGCAAGTTTTAACACAGCTGGTGAAAAACGTGGTTTTCCATCAGTTGGTTGTTTTACTTTCGGTGCTTTTTCAGGCGTAATTGCTGCTGCCTTTGGTTCTTCTTTCGTTTTTTCCTCAACAGCTGTTGCTGCTACTTCGTCTGCGCCTTCTACTTGAATCACACAAACTACTTCACCTACAGCTAACGTATCACCTTCACCAGCGATTAACTCTTTCACAATACCAGTGAAAGAAGATGGTACTTCAGCATTTACTTTATCAGTCATTACTTCTGCAAGCGGATCATACTTGTTTACGTGATCGCCAACATTAACGAGCCATTTACTAATTGTGCCCTCTGTAACGCTCTCCCCGAGCTGAGGCATTGTAATATTTTCTACAGCCATGTATAGTCCCCCCGATTAAAATTCCGCAAGTTCACGCATTGCTTTTTCAACTTTATCTGGATTTACCATAAAGAATTTTTCCATTGTTGGTGCATATGGCATTGCTGGAACGTCTGGACCTGCAAGACGTGCGATTGGCGCATCTAAATCAAATAGACAGTTTTCAGCAATAATTGCTGCCACTTCACTCATAATGCTTCCTTCTTTATTGTCTTCTGTTACAAGAAGAACTTTACCTGTTTTAGAAGCTGCTTCAATGATTGCTTCTTTATCTAATGGATATACAGTACGTAAATCAAGAATGTGTGCAGAGATGCCATCTTGTGCTAACTTTTCAGCTGCTTGAAGAGCAAAATGAACACATAATCCGTACGTGATAACTGTAATATCATCACCTTCACGTTTTACATCTGCTTTTCCGATTGGTAATACGTAGTCATCCTCCGGCACTTCACCTTTAATTAAACGATATGCACGTTTATGTTCGAAGAATAATACTGGATCTTCATCACGAATGGCTGCTTTTAATAAGCCTTTTGCATCATATGGTGTAGAAGGGATAACGATTTTTAAACCTGGTTGGTTTGCAAACATCGCTTCTACAGATTGTGAATGATACAATGCACCGTGAACCCCCCCGCCAAATGGTGCACGGATTGTAACTGGACAAGTCCAATCATTATTAGAACGATAACGAATTTTTGCTGCCTCAGAAACAATTTGGTTTACTGCTGGCATGATGAAATCAGCAAACTGCATTTCAGCGATTGGACGCATACCATACATTGCTGCACCAATTGCTACCCCAGCAATTGCAGATTCTGCAAGCGGTGCATCAAGCGCACGATCTTCACCAAATTGATCATACAAACCGTGTGTCGCTTTAAACACGCCACCTTTTTTACCAACATCTTCTCCTAAAACGAATACTTTCTCATCGCGTTCCATTTCTTCGCGCATTGCTAATGTAATAGCATCAATATAAGACATTACAGCCATGAAACGTTCCCCCCTATTCTGCGTATACGTGCTTCAATGCATCTTCAGGTGCTGCATACGGAGCATTTTCTGCATATTCTGTTGCTTCATTTACGATATGCATAATTTCGTCTAACATTTGTTTTTCCGATTCCTCAGTTAACACACCAGCTTCTTTTAAATAAGCCGCGAATGTTATAATTGAATCTTTTTTCTTTGCTTCTTCTACTTCTTCTTTATCACGATAAACACGATCATCATCGTCACTAGAATGTGCTGTTAAACGATATGATACTGTTTCAATTAAAGTTGGGCCTTCACCACGACGACCGCGATCTGCTGCTTCTTTTACAGCTTTATATACTGCAAGCGGATCGTTTCCGTCTATTGTATATCCAGGCATACCATAACCAATTGCACGATCTGATACGTTTTTACATGCTAATTGTTTTTCAACCGGAATAGAGATTGCATATTTGTTATTTTCACACATAAAAATAACAGGTAGTTTGTGTACACCAGCAAAGTTTGCCCCTTCATGGAAGTCACCTTGGTTTGAAGAACCTTCTCCAAATGTAACGAACGTTACTAAATCTTTCTTCTCCATTTTTCCAGCTAGTGCAATACCAACTGCATGTGGTACTTGCGTTGTTACTGGAGATGAACCTGTAACAATACGATTTTTCTTTTGACCGAAGTGACCAGGCATTTGACGACCACCAGAGTTTGGATCTCCAGCTTTCGCGAAAGCAGACAACATAAGCTCTTTAGCTGTCATACCAAATGCTAGTACAACACCCATATCACGATAGTATGGTAATGCATAATCTTTCTCTCTATCAAGAGCGAACGCCGCTCCAACTTGTGCAGCCTCTTGTCCTTGACAAGAAATTACGAATGGAATTTTACCAGCGCGGTTTAATAACCACATACGTTCGTCGATTTTACGTGCAAGTAACATCGTACGGAACATTTCTAATACTTGCTCATCACTTAAGCCAAGCTCTTCATGGCGCTTTTCTTTTACTTCTGCCATTTTTCATAACCTCCTAAATCCACATTTTTATGCGTGTAACGCTCTTCCATCTACAGCAAGTGCTGCTTCACCAATCGCCTCAGATAATGATGGATGCGGATGAATTGTATGTGCTACTTCCCAAGGTGTTGCATCAAGTACTCTTGCAAGACCAGCTTCAGAAATCATATCTGTTACATGTGGTCCAATCATATGAACACCAAGAATGTCATTTGTCTCTTCATCAACTACAAGTTTTACGAAACCATCTGATTCTCCGTATACAAGTGCTTTTCCGATTGCGCGGAATGAGAACTTACCTACTTTTAACTTATAGCCTTTTTCTTTCGCTTCTTGTTCTGTTAAGCCAACAGAAGCAACTTCTGGACTGCTATATACGCATTTTGATACCATAGAGTAATCAATTGGTGTAACTTCTTTCCCTGCAATATGTTCTACTGCAGCAATTCCTTCATGAGAAGCAACGTGAGCAAGTTGCAAACCACCGATTACATCTCCAATTGCGTAAATATGCGATTCTTTCGTTTGATAAAACTCATTTGTTTGAATGTATCCTTTTTCCACAACGATATCGGTGTTCTCTAAGCCAATATTTTGCGTATTCGCTTGTCTTCCAACAGATACAAGCATTTTTTCAGCTTTAAATTCTTTATTCTCACCGTTATGTTCAGCTTGGATTGTTACTCCATTATCTTTTACCAATGTTTCTGGTAATACTTTTGCACCAGTTACCACTTTAATACCTTTTTTCTTGAATAGACGTTGCATTTCTTTTGAAACGTCTTGATCTTCTAGTGGTAATATCGTTTTTGCATACTCTAATACTGTAACTTCTACACCGAAGTCAGCAAGCATAGATGCCCACTCAATACCGATTACACCGCCACCAACGATAATAATCGAACTAGGAAGCGTTTCCATTTTTAGGGCATGATCCGAAGACATTACGTATTCTCCATCTAATTCTAAACCTGGTAATGAATTTGGACGAGAACCTGTTGCAACAAGTACATTTTTTGGAATTAACATTTCATTCTCTTCTCCACTTGCAAGTTCAACTGAAATTGTCCCTGGCATAGGAGAGAAAATAGACGGGCCAAGAATACGACCAATACCTTCAAACACATCAATTTTACCTTGTTTCATTAAATGTTGAACGCCTTTATGAAGCTGCGTTACAATCTTCTCTTTACGCTCTTGTACTTTCGCAAAGTTTAGTTCTACATTGCTTGCAATAACTCCGAACTCTTCGCTTTTTTTAGCAGTTGCATATACTTCCGCACTACGTAAAAGAGCTTTACTAGGAATACATCCTTTGTGTAAACAAGTACCACCAAGATTTTCTTTTTCGACTAGTGCTGTTTTTAATCCTAATTGTGATGCACGAATTGCAGCAACATATCCACCAGTACCGCCGCCAACGATGACTAAATCATATTCTTTTGCCATTATCTCAACCCCTAGCTACCGTTTCTTTTTCACGTACAACGTATTCTTTTGGAGCTTCTTCTTCACGTAACACACGAAGTGCTCCTTCTGCTAACGCTTCTAACTCATCTTCGCCTGGATGTACGATAACATCTGCAATCCAGTCCACTCGCTCTTTTATTTCATCGACAAGAATTTTACTGTATGCCAGTCCACCAGTTAATACGATTGCATCGATTTTCCCGTGAAGTACAGCGCTAGCTCCGCCAATCTCTTTTGCAACTTGATATGCCATTGCCTTATAAATAAGAGTTGCTTCAGGATCACCTTTTTCAACCATTTTCTCTACTTTAATCGCATCATTTGTACCGATTAAACTTACAAGTCCACCTTGTCCGACAAGTTTTTTAATCATTTCATCACGGTAATACTCACCAGAGAAACACATTTCTACTAGTTGCCCTACTGGTACTGTACCAGCGCGCTCTGGACTAAATGGTCCTTCTCCGTTTAAACCGTTATTCACATCGACTACTCTTCCTTTTTTATGAGCACCAACTGTAATGCCACCGCCCATATGTGTAACTAATAAATTTAAATCCTCGTATTTGTGATTTAACTGTTCAGCTACTTTACGAGCAACTGCTTTTTGATTTAATGCATGGAAGATACTTTTGCGTTCCATACCAGCAATGCCACTTATACGAGCAACCGGCTCCATCTCATCTACAACGACAGGATCCACAATGAATGCAGGGATATTTAATCCAGAAGCAATTTCATATGCCAAAATGCCTCCAAGGTTTGAAGCGTGATGACCGCTAAAGCCATTTTTCAAATCTTCTAACATCGCATCGTTTACTGTATAAGTACCGCCTTCGATTGGACGAAGTAATCCACCACGTCCACAAACAGCGTTTAATTTTGAAATGTTAATACCATGAGAATGTAGAACTTCTAAAATCGTTTCTTTTCGAAACTCATATTGGTCGATAATTCGCTTATATTTTCCAATCTGTTCTACGTCATGACGAATCGTTTCTTCTAGAACGGGTCTTTCATTATCAAAAACACCAATTTTTGTGGATGTACTACCTGGGTTAATAACAAGAATTCGATTTACAGACAATGTTGCTACCTCCACTAATAAATTCAAAAGGAAGCGGAAACCTCATAAGAGGTAACCACACCTTTTGTAAAAGTTATATATGAATGATTAGCGACGGCTAATAATATCGTGACCGTTGCGTAAGTAAGTGCTACGAGAATTTTTCAAGCTTGCAATGCGCTCTTCAGCTAGACGATCTGCCGCTACATAAGTTGCTATGCCATCGCGTTTTGAAATTTCGATTACTTTTGCAATCGTGTCATAAATAGACTCAACACGTTTTAGTGCACGTTCTCTATTGTATCCATATAATTCGTCTGCTACGTTAATTACGCCACCTGCATTAATTACATAATCTGGTGCGTATACAATACCCATTTCATGAATGATGTCACCGTGACGATCTTCTTTTAATTGGTTATTTGCAGAACCTGCGATTACTTTTGCTTTAAGTTGTGGAATAGTTTCATCATTAACTGTTGCGCCTAATGCACATGGTGCGTAAATATCGCATTCAACACCGTAAATTTCATTTGGTTCAACTGCTGATGCACCGAATTCTTCTACAGCACGTTGTACAGCTTCTTTATTAATATCTGTAACGATTAATTTTGCTCCTTCAGCGTGTAAATGTTTGCATAGATGATATGCTACGTTACCAACGCCTTGAACAGCAATTACTTTTCCTTCTAAATTGTCAGTACCGAAAGCTTCTTTTGCAGCTGCTTTCATACCACGATAAACACCGTATGCAGTTACTGGAGATGGGTTACCAGAAGAACCGAATGATGGTGAGATACCTGTTACAAAGTCAGTTTCTTCGTGGATAATATCCATATCATCTACTGTTGTACCAACATCTTCAGCTGTAATGTATCGTCCGTTTAGTCCTTGGATATAACGTCCTAGTGCACGGAACATTGCTTCACTCTTATCTTTACGAGGATCACCGATAATTACTGTTTTCGCACCACCTAAGTTTAAACCAGCTGCTGCGTTTTTGTATGTCATCCCTTTTGCAAGACGCAATGCATCTTCAATCGCCGCTTCTTCAGAATCATATGTCCACATTCTTGTTCCACCAAGAGCCGGTCCAAGTGTTGTATCATGAATTGCAATAATTGCTTTTAAACCAGATTCTTTATCTTGACAAAATACCACTTGCTCATAATCATATTTTTCTAAGTATTCGAAGATTTCTAATGTCATTGTCGTTTCCCCCTAATGTTTTACCCTTTTTGGTTTATTTTGAAGCAGTCGCAACTGCCAATGCTAATGAATATACTTTTGTTTCTGCTGAATCAGCACGAGATGTTAAAACAATCGGTGCTTTTGCGCCAGCAATCATTGCTCCTACTTTTGCATCCGCAAAGTATACGAGTGATTTATATAGCACATTTCCAGCTTCAATCGTTGGGACGAGTAAAATATCTGCCTTACCTGCTACATCACTTACTATGCCTTTATGCTCTGCTGCAATTTGTGATACTGCATTATCTAAAGCAAGTGGTCCATCAACGATACAATCTTTAATTTGTCCGCGGCGATTCATTTGTGTTAACATCGCTGCATCAATTGTCGCCTGCATCGCTGGATTCACAACTTCTACTGCTGCAATTGGTGCCACTTTTGGCAAGTCGATTCCTATTGCCTGGGCAACTTCTACAGTATTTTGTATAATAGCAGCTTTTTGTGTTACATCAGGTGCGATGTTCATCGCTGCATCTGTAACGAAAATAAGACGATCATAATTTGGAACTTCAAATGCTGCTACATGTGAAAGTACGCTACCTTTACGTAGGCCCCACTCTTTGTTTAACACAGCCTTCAAAATATTCGCTGTTGGGATGTTCCCCTTCATAAGCACGTCTGCCTCACCATTTCTCACAGCTTTAACAGAAAGTTCTGCAGCCTCTGCATTAGACATTGCTGCAATCACTTCAACATGTTCTGAAGTTTGTAAACCATGTTCTTGTAGCATCCCCATTATTTTCTCTTGATTTCCATATAGACGAAATTGAGCTAGCTGTAATTTAATTGCTTTCGCTACAGCTTCAATTACTTCATGATCTTCAGCTACTGCTACAGCTACAGTTTTTTTAGGCTGTCCCGCTGCTTGATCAATTAAGTATTCTAACTTCATATTTTGTAATCAACCCTTTCCGTCGTCCCTCATCTATTTATAAAGCAAATACCGTGCCAACTTTTAAAAGTGGTCTTACCAATAATGAAAACGCATTCAAAATGCAGTAAAATCAATACTTTGGAAAATAACAAAAGATTCTGTCTTATTTTGTCGCTTTTTGTATACCATGCAATAAATTGCACAGTACGCAATTTATTGCATGCTATTTTTTGCATGGTCATACTTTTCTAGCTTATAATATAAATTTCGTACGGAAATTCCTAACGCTTTTGCAGTTTGTGTTTTATTCCCATCAAATCTCTCCAAATATTCATGAATAATATTCCCTTCAAACTCTGTCACTAAATGTTCAAGTGGCTTTTCTTCTAATTCAGGTAATAAATGAGATTGCTTTGACTCCACCTGCTCTTCGTTATGTAATGGTGGTAAATGTTGTACATCAATATATATCTCGTTATAATTCATAAAAATAATCGCTCGTCCTAAAATATTTTCAAGTTCTCTCACATTCCCTGGCCATTCGTATGATTGTAAATATAAAATAGCTGAATCAGTGAGCCCTTCTACATTACGACCATAATCTTGATTAATTTTTTGAATCAACCTGTCCGCAATTTTCGGTATATCTCCTTTACGTTGACGAAGAGATGGAATTTGAATTGGAATTTTATTTAATCGATAATATAAATCCTCCCTAAACTTCCCTTCTAGAATAGCCTTTTCTAAATTCACATGTGTCGCTGCAATTACTCGAACATTAATAGGTATCGCTTTCGTTCCACCAACTTTTACAATTTCTTTTTCCTGCAATACACGAAGGAGTTTCGCTTGTGTATTTGCAGATAACTCCCCTATTTCATCTAAAAAAATACTACCGTTATTCGCTTCCTCAAAGAACCCACGTTTCCCGCCTCTTTTCGCTCCAGAAAACGCCCCTTCCTCATAACCAAATAATTCACTTTCTAACAACGTCTCCGAAATGGCCGCACAGTTTACACGGACGAACTTATTGTATTTTCGATTACTTCCATTATGGATTGCATGGGCAAACAATTCTTTACCAGTCCCAGATTCACCGCGTAACAGTACCGTTGCCGGTGTATTCGCTCCTAGCTTCGCCTGTTCGATAGCTGCAGTTGTTTCATCTGAATTTCCGACAATATCATCAAAAGAATATTTCGCTTCTAATGTGCGAATGATTTGCCTCGCTCTATTCAATTCATTTGTTAACTTTTGAATTTCCGACACGTCACGGATAACGCCGACGCTTCCTTTCAATATTCCATCCACAATAACTGGCGCTACGTTTACAATTACATCGCGCTTTTTTTGCCCAATCTTCATATGTATTCCGCGCACCGCACGACGCGTTCGAAGTACTTTCATATGCATACTTTCGCCTTCTACAATATCAGTTGTAGCAGGCTTCCCAATAATATCTTCTTCTGTTAAACCCGTTAATTTCGTATATGCCGGGTTAATGACTAAACCTCTTCCTTTTTCATCCACAACCGAAATCGCTTCTTCAGATGAGTTAATAATCGCCTCTAATAGTGTTTGAATTTCTTTTAAGTCTGTAACTTCTTCCGCTAAATCTACAACTTCTGTTATATCTTTAAAAATTGCAAATGCCCCTTGTACCTCTCCGCCCTCTTTTAATATCGGTATACGCGTTGTAATAATTTTCTTTCCATTCTCTAATGTTAGTTCATAATTTACTTCTATTTGTTTCGTACGTATAATGCGAAGTAATTTACTAGTCGGAATAACTTCTAAAATATATTTTCCTATCGCCTCTTCTTTTTTATATCCGATAATACGCTCTGCACTTTTATTAAAAAGACGAACTTGTCCCTCTTGATCAATTACGATCATGCCGTCATGCGTAGAATTTAAAATTAATTCTCCTTGTTGCGTTTGTTCCTCTAACCGCCCAATTAACCCTTCCTTCTCATGCGCTAATCCTGTAACAATTTTTGCAATATCACCTGGTATAAGAAGAGTGTCTTTTTTCTTTTTTTCCAATAAAACTTTATGTACATCATCTTCACCTGTCATATCAAATATTACATCGATATGCATAGAAAGAAATGGAGTTACACTTTCTCCAATTGCAATTCCATATTCCTTAGCAATTTGTAATCCTTTTGCCAACGGATTTATATCAATAATCCCTATAATTTGAAATATATTCGAACTATATAACAGATTCAGCAGTGCGCTCCCGCCTTCACCTGCACCAACAATTAATACTTTTTGTTTCATATATTACACTTCCTCTCGAAGTAACTCTGCAAATTTTTTCACACCCTTATCTTACTCGTTCAACCCCCTCTTGACAAACCCCCTTTTCATATAACATCATTAAAATAAACAAAATAATCTGAAAAGGAGCGTTTATATGCAGCGTTACCTTGCTCTATCATTAGCACTCATCCCTATTTCATTAGCTGTGTTTGGTATAAAGTTAATGAGAGATACTGTATTCGGGATTCTATTTCCACCAATCTCTATACTGTGGTTACAATTTTTAATCGGCGCTCTCTGCTTCGGGCTCGGGTTTTATATTTTTGGTGGCTTCGTCGTACACCGAGATCGTAAACGAAATAAAGTACAAGCTCGCTTCAGAAGATAGGAATGCCCCACTATTTATAAATAAAAAAATGAGACCGTTACACGCGGTCTCATTTTTTTATCGGCAATAACGTTCTTGCCGTTTCAGGGTAATCAGTAATAATCGCCGATATATTCATATCAAAATATTTACGCATAAGCGTTTCTTCATTAATTGTATAAGGGCGAACCTCTACACCACTTTCCATCGTTAGTTCAGCAATAGCATCTTGAAGGTAACGATAATTCGGATGTACTGCTGTAGCCCCCATTTTTTTCGCGTATGCCCACGGACTATGCAAACCTTCGCGATATAAAATTGCAGTTTGAATATCAGGAGCCATCATATGGCACCGTTTCATACTGTAGTGATTAAACGAAGAAAATACAACGCGATCCTCTAAACTAAATTTCCGTACAAGCGTTATAACTTCTTCCTCTAAACCTCTGTATGGAATTTTATTATTTTTAAGTTCAATATTAAGTAGCAAACTCGTTTGTTCAAGCCACTCTAATACCTCTTCTAAAAGTGGTATTTTACAAAAACCTACTTTATCACCAAATTTATAACTTGCATCTAACTTACATAAGTCCTCATATACATAATTCCGAACCGCACCTTTTCCATTTGTAGTCCGGTCCACCGTTTCATCATGAATGACGACAACTTTTCCATCTTTCGTTAATTGAACATCAAGTTCAATTCCATCCGCTCTAAAAGACTCAGCCGCTTCAAATGAAAGCATTGTATTTTCTGGGTACGTTCCAGCCGCACCACGATGCGCAAATATAAGAGTCATCCTCACTCCCCCAATCTTATGCTATACTATACGAAAAAGGAGGTACTTCTATGAGACCATTGCAAATTTCTCCAGATACTGCAGTCCGCTTATCAAAAGCACTAGGTGTTCCACTTGAACAACTCATGCATATGCCGCAACACATTTTAATTCAAAAGCTAGTTGAATTAGAAAAACAAAATAAAGACGAAGAATAATACAGTCCTGTTTTGCAGGGCTTTTTATTATTTTCTATTATATCACGGATGACTTCCCTGCTAAAATCCTTTAACAGATGTGCTACGATGCGATTTAGCCGTTCCTTTATTATTTTTGTTACAAATCATAAAGAAAGCAGACTATTTATTTATAAGCCCCCATTGCGTCCTTAAACACGATCATAAAAAACTAGAAGCCCTTTATATTATTTTTTATTGAACGTGCGGAGCATCCCCTGATTCGTATAGTTCTTTCGCTTTTTCCTCCCCGAATGTAGTTAAAATATAATGTTGCTCTTCTACCGCATCCATCGCTCTAGTTGCTTTACAAACGTTATCTTCTTGAACATCCGAGAAATAATTGTGATCTTCTACAATTTTACTAAAATCTTTTTGTGCCCATCTATTAGCAATTGCTAATAGCTCATTTTTCTTCGAAAAGCTACTCTTATTTATGATTTCTTTTAATTTTTTAGCATTATTTTGAATCATTGGGATAGAGCCCGATTTTCGTTCTGCCACCACTTTTTGATGAGTCATGCGATGCATCGCTGTAATGACTTCTCTTTCAGTAGAATTTTCAGTAACATACACATCAACAAAGACCCCATCTACCTCTCTACCTACTATTGTTTGGTCTTCTTTTTTATCTATTTGAGCGCTCACTTCTTTATCTACTGGATTATCGGCAAGTTCTAACATCCCAAATGTAACTGCAATAGCAAGAACTCCCATAGCTGCTACTATTCCTAGCCAAGTTGAAATTTTATTTTTCATTCCCCTTCCCCCTATCTATATCTATTTAATTGTCTTATAAAAAAACTCACTTACATGTAATATTACTAAAAATAGGTTTTATTTTCCATAATATCAAATAATCTCTTTTTCTAAACAAAATAAAAAAACCAACGAATTATAACATTCATTGGTCTTTCATTAAAAAGTTTATTAGTTTTAAAATTACTGTCGAGTATAGAGTTCCAGCATGCATCGGTTTTACTAAAACAAAAACCCTTTTCTACTTCTACTCTCAGCTAGCTTTATGTTCAAGTCTCAGCTTATCCGCAACCATTGCGATAAACTCAGAATTCGTAGGTTTTGCTTTTGACATGGATACTGTATAACCATCACTATATCAAGGCATTGTATATTTCATAACAATTATTAAAAACTTCTATTTATTGGTTAGAAGTGTAGAATTTATTGCTTATCTAAATTTAATTGTATCATCTATCCAAAATACCTTCAATACTAAACCAAGAATCAGCCTTCCTAACAAATGTTATTTTTTGTGTAGTTAATCCTTCATTTCCTTTTCCACATAATCTAATAGTTTACTTGCACTGACTTCTTCAATATCAAACCCTGTACTAGATTCAATTTTCTCAAAAATACTCTTACCCTGTTTTGTACTTATCTTTTTAGCACCGGAAGTACTAACATCATAATATAATTCTTGCTTTTCACCATAAATATCCTTATATTCCACTTTGCAATACGTTTTAAATTCACCTCCACCTATCTCGAAGTGGTAATTGCTTTTTTTTGCTTGTTTTTGTTCAAGGGGTTCCTTCAGTTTCGAAAATTCTCTTGTTACCTCGATTATCTTCTTGTTGTTTCCCTCTTTGAAGAATTTATTATCATACGTAACTATTTCCTTTTGCAAAGCCCCTGTTGTAAATCCAAAGTAATAATTTTTTATCGGAACTACGATATGCTTTTCTACGTCATCTTTACTATAATCCCATACACCAATATCAAAGAAAGTAAGCATCTTTGAATCAAACTCTTCCATTAGCCCACCTTCATTATGAATAGCTAAACTCTCTCTAATTGCAAAGCCATTTTCATCGGTTTCGTAATTCCCTTTAAAATTAATAAGAGGTCTTTTTTCAACTTTTGTAATTTCCATCTGTTGTTCCATAAGTTTATTTGTAGTACTTGTTATTACTACCGCACTAATAGAAACTAACAGTGCCATAACAGATATCATTACTTGACCTAGTTGATTTCTTGGCATAAAGGCCCAAATCGTTCGTTTATTCTTTGATTTCTTTCTGTTACTCAAATCTTTCATCTCCCATATATAATATCTAGAACTTATATAATAAGGAAGATATTATTTTTAAAAGCATTACACTTAAAAATCTATATGATTACACTTACACTTTACTATTTATATAAACTCCAAAGTAAAAGTATTTGGTAAATAATTACGTCCTACAACTTTTCCATTTATGATATCTTCAAAAAAATGTAATTTAACCTCAATTTCACCGTTATTTATATGTATTTCTTTAATACTTTCAGTAATAATTCGACAAACAAGCTGTGTATTCACTTGAATTAAAGTATTCAATATTTGTTCCTCAACGGTTAAATCACCATTCATCCTATCACTATTAGGACAGTACTCAAGTACTTTATAATATTGATTTTCTAAATGCACTTTAAAGTTATATAACTCTATATCATTCATATAATTTACGCAAGAATACAGATAACGATCATCTATATATTTATATTTCGGTTTGTTATTAGTAATACTCTGTATAGGAATTCTTTCCGAATGTAGCCATTCACTAAATGTCCTCATCCCCCCTGCTAATTGCCATAAGACATCACTAAAGAACTTATTTTTTTCACAATGAAACAAATCATCCTTATACTTCATTTTTTCAATAATACAATAGCTAACAAGCGGTTCTTGCCATATTGGATATTCCATATGTAATGTAGGTGTAAAGAAGTAATCTGATGGTAAATTAAATATTGTTGTCGCCCTTAAAATATGTTCTAAAGTAGGAAATAGCTTCCCCTCAAAATAATCATCTATACGATGATTTTCAAATCCTAAAAGTCTTGCAAATTCTAACTTATTATACTTAACTTGATGTCTATAAAGTTCATTCAACTTATAACCAAATTCGTTTGATGTAAAAACAAACTCTCCTTTAATATATTTTTCAAGTTTTATTGCTAGTGAATCCGAACGTTCCTTATTACGTTCTAATATCATTAAATCCGATTCTTTAAACTCATACTCGCCAGCATTGTTTATTCGATGCCCAATCTTTTCGAAATCTTCTCTATTGGCATTTACACTTCTCGTATTTCTTCTTACATAAATTGTATTCTCTTGAACAATTGCCTTTTTCGGTCCATTCAAAGTTTTCGGTGATACATTTATTTTATCACTTTCATGTATATACATAATTCCAAGAGTTAGTGCTTTGTCTTTTTGTTCATACTCAAAGTAGAATAGACTAAATCTTATCGAATATCCTAGCGTCGATTCAATTTTTTCTCCTAGATTCGCCTCATCTATTTCTTCTTCTATACCTACCAATTCAAGTGTTCTATCCTTTACCCCTAAAAGTAAATATCCACCACCACTATTAGAAAAGGCTAGTACATCTTTTACAAACGAATAAAAATTCTCTTTTGATTTCACATGTAAATCTTCTTTAAAATCCCACCGGTCATCTTCTCGTCCTGTTCCATACATTTCAAAAAATTGGTGTTTACTCACTGACACGATTATCTATACTCCCTCTCTGTAAAATTTCTCCTAATCTTAATATAACATGCAATCAAAAAATCATCGATTTATCTTCATTAAACAAATACCTAATTTCACCAGTCAATCCCTTCTCTTAACCTCCGCTTTGCAGACTCAATGGTTCGCCTCACTTTCTCAGGATGATTCACACCATATAAACACCCTAAATCTCGATATGATAAATGTGGACTTTCTAAATATGTTGTTATTAAATCCACTTCAATATCACTACAATACTGTTTAATCAGGAGTTTAATTTCTACATCGCCCTCAATACGAAACGACGAATCAATCTTTTCTAAATCCGCCATAAGGTCAACATTTTGATGATTAGCCTTTCTCTTATCCGTCGTTAATTTCGATTTTACTAGGTTGCAACCTGTACATTCTAATGACTTTCTGATTTTTTCATACAAATAATACTCATCATTCCATGAATGTTCTTGGCAAACATGCCATAACTTCTCCCAAAATATGCTTTCGAAATCATCTCGAAAAATCCGTTTGTTTTTCCATGCATTTTCAAATTTATTAAGAGTAGATCGCATCAAAAACCTTATTAAATAATCATTAAATATGATATAGAAAGCATCTTCTCCTTTTTCCAATCGAAGCATTGCATACTTATCCCACGCCTTTTCTACCGCAAGCACCTGCTTTACTTTTTTATCATCATAAATTCGCTTTATTCGTTCCAACTTATCTTCCTGATGTATTTGAATATGCGTTTTCTTTTCTTTTTTGTATAATCTCATGTTGCTGCCCCCATAATTTTCAAAAATATTTTTAAGTTTGTTTTGACAAAACTACAAAAAATGTTGTATTTATAAATGTCTAAGACAGGAAAGAAACTACCTCTCTCTCTTTCTATTCCTCTCTATACGCACAAAACGTGACACTATATCGATAAAAATTATTTTTCATATGGAATGACGGCACTGAAACACAAAAAAGACAAGGCGTAATAACCTAGTCTTTTTGCATGCATTGTTTATGTAATAACATTTAAAATTTAAAAATTAGAATCAAAAATATTGATAAATACCAAAAATTTCTTTTTGTTAATCAATAAAATTGATATAATATTTTATATAAATATTATAAAAAAGGACTGAACAAGTGAAATGTTTAACGAATTATCTATTGAAACCATAAGTAAGTTTTCCCCCGTCATTGTAGCACTTTTAGGTGCCACTACAGCTGCTTTCATATACATCATTAATCAATTTATTAATGTAGCAACAACGAACGCACTTGACGGACGCTTTAAAGATAAATCTAATCAATTAAAACTGAAGTTTTGGTCTTATACAATAGGCATACTTATAGGAACTCTTGTATATATTATTTATAGCTTTCTCCTCTATCCGGCTTTACACGAATATCGGCACTCTATCTTATTCATTTTGAATGCTATTATATGGTTCTTATTATTTATATATTTCATTATTACCTTAATACCTATAAAACCATTTAAAAGTATAATTAAAACAAACTGGCATTTAAAAGTATTCATTTTTCATATATTAACTAGCATATTATTAATCTTCTCAATTTCATGTGAATATATTATAAACAAACAGTATTTAGCTTTCTTTTTGGATATACCACTTTTGGCTTTTGTATTTAGCCTACTATATTTCTTTATACTCCATAAAATCACTACCGCTAGAAATACAAAATACGAATATGATATTCAGCCTATTTCTGAAGAAACATTTAAGTCAGTAGCTAATTTAAAATATGATTATCAAATGGACGAAAATAGATTAGTCTTCTATAAAGAACTGGACTCGAATGAAAAATTATTCTACGTGTACGATTCTTCTTCTAAACTTTATATGGAATGTAAAAAATTAGCCGAAACAGAAGTGACGCCTGAACAAACACCAAAGCCCCGTAGGACTAGCATCACAATTAATATAGAAAGAAACTCTAATTAACTAAAAAACCGCGATTTCAGTGAAGTGAACCCCGAAAACGGGACACCAATCAAAACACCTAAACCACTT
>OVBW01000366.1:0-24395 GCA_900406355.1 Erysimum pusillum | reverse complement strand
AATTAATAAAATTTCACGGTCCCAACGTTATTAATTTATAGAGGTTTTACAATCAGAAATCGTATCGCATTTCTTCCGATTTACAAATACTTGTCAACCTCCAATAGTTTAACATCATTGGCATTTAAATTAACTCATCTTAATCCTTAGCAAACGATCATTATTCATTAGAACAAACAAATTGAGAGGAACGGTAGAATTGTTCTTGATTCTGTATATTCTTGGTTAATACTTGTGAACCGGAGTACCGGACGCGATATTAATGGCAAACCGATTTTATCTAATAAAAGTTAATCAAATTAAATTAGGGTTTAATACTTTAATCAACAATTACAGTTAATTCCCACCAAATCAACCACTCTCTAATCCTCGATCTTGAGCTCTGTTGCTTTCATCTTCAACTCTCAAAAAAACCCATACCCACAAAAATATCAGAGATTCAGAGAAGAGTAATAATGATTCCTACGTCCCACATTTCATTCAATTCAAACCCAAACACTTCTCTTTCCCTTGACATGATTTGAACCCATAAAAAGCTGTTTCCTTTTTTTTCTAAAAATTCCCACTTTTTTGTTGATTTGTGTTGTGAATCTGAAGCGCCATGACTGAAGTTCTTCACTTTCCTTCTTCATCTCCAAGCGCTTCTCCTTCATCTTCTTCTTCTTCTCCTTCACCTTCTTCCTTATCTTACGCCTCTCGCTCCAATGCGACTCTCTTGATTAGCTCTGACCATAACCGGAGGAACCCAGTTGCTGGATTTGCGCAAGATGTTGACTTTCGTGCCTCAATTGAAGAACAAGATTTGAGAAGACGAAGCAGTGCCGACGATGGTGGGGAAGATCAGATTTCGTTGTTGGCTCTTCTTGTCGCCATTTTCAGGAGATCTCTGATTTCTTGTAAGAGTAATCGAAGGGAGCTCTGTAGCATGGAGATCGGTTGGCCAACCAATGTCCGCCACGTGGCGCACGTCACATTCGATCGGTTCAATGGATTCTTGGGTTTGCCTGTTGAATTTGAGCCTGAAGTTCCAAGAAGAGCTCCAAGCGCCAGGTACATTGTCTAAAGAACCCTCCTTTTGTTTCCTTCAATTAGTGTTTTGAAGAATTTGAGGGGTTCTTAGCTCTCTTCTAGAGATTCATAAGTCTCTCTGTATTGTGGTAGAAGGTACAGCATTTTGAGAACTTGATGGTTAGGCTCATTTTGATCTTCATTGCTAAAGAATGCTGATTATTGAATTGTTTATAAAAGACTGTTTTGATCTATCTCACATCTATGATCATATTGTGTCAAGAATCCAATCTTATTTTGCATTTCCGGGTGAGTAGCGATTGTAGATGGATGAAGAATGCTTCTGATTTGAAGGCTTCCTTGTCTGTATAGCCTCTAGTTTGTAGAACCTCTATAATGTTTGGTTTTATACAAATTAGGGTTCTTGTGGAATCAGTGAAACCAAAAAGAGAAGAGCTTATTCGATTTGATTCCTTTATTAGTTAGTACATGAGACAGATTCCTGTCTTTCTCAGTTTTTAATCTCATCAGAAGCTTAGAGCTCTATGTTTCCTTTTATATATCTTTCCAAGATTGAGCTATTGATCCATGTCAATGCATCTTTAGATAATGTCTTTAAGCTGAAGTTAGGGAAAACCCTATGCGATTTTAACTTTGCTCTTCTGGGGAAACTTTTCTTAGCATAATTGTCTCTCTCTTGGTATCTCATCTCTTACCTGTTTTCCTATCTCATCACTTTAGTGCAACAGTCTTTGGGGTATCAACCGAATCAATGCAATTATCATATGATTCAAGAGGCAATTGTGTACCAACCATTCTCTTGTTGATGCAAAACTGTTTATACGGTCAAGGAGGCTTGCAGGTATTGCTTCGTCGGGTTTCCTCCAAAGTTAATATCTTGTAAGCTTTCCATTTAATCACTTCCTCATTTTCTTTTTTCAGGCAGAGGGCATTTTTAGACTCACTGCTGAGAATAGTGAGGAAGAGGCAGTAAGGGAGCAACTAAACCGAGGATTTATACCTGAGCGGATTGATGTTCACTGTTTGGCAGGGCTTATCAAGGTATGTAATGTATGCACAAGCATAATTTCTATGGCAGAAATCATATATTAATCTTGGTTTTTTTTCTTCTGATATTCGGTTTCAGGCATGGTTTAGGGAACTCCCTACAAGCGTTCTTGATTCGTTGTCGCCTGAACAGGTGATGCAGTGCCAAACAGAAGAGGAAAATGTGGAGCTCGTTAGGCTTCTTCCACCTACAGAAGCTGCTCTGCTTGATTGGGCCATCAATCTAATGGCTGATGTTGTTCAGTACGAACATCTTAACAAGATGAATTCACGCAACATCGCAATGGTTTTCGCACCTAATATGACACAGGTGAGTCTTCAACAACAAGGTTTTATTATCAATGTTTACTCGTGTGGGTCAAATTTAAACAAAATGATTTAGAAATGCTCTTATTGTAGATGGATGATCCATTGACAGCACTGATGTATGCGGTTCAAGTAATGAACTTCCTCAAGACACTAATAGAAAAAACTCTAAGGGAAAGGCAAGACTCAGTAGTCGAGCAAGCTCATGTATTCCCTTTAGAACCTTCTGATGAGAGTGGTCATCAAAGCCCTTCACAGTCTTTGGCTTTTAACACCGTTGAGCAGAGTGAAGAGACGCAATCAGACTACATTGAAAATGCAGAAAATCAAAGTTCAAGCAGTGAGATATCAGACGAATTAACCTTAGAGAACAATGTATGTGAACAGAGAGAATCAGACTGTGGAAAATGCAGAACCGGGAGATTGAGCGACTCAGGTCTACAGGTGCTGACTCTGGCCCCTCCAGCTCAGTGGCCTGTGAGTAGAACAAAGGAATTGAGCAACTTGAGCCGTGTAGGTTCGAGGGTAGAACGTACTGAAGCTTGGCGGTGAAGAAAAAGGAGCAGAGAATCCCTTGAGGAGACATTAGCTTTTCTTCAAAATCAAATGTTGCTTGATTCGTTTTGTATGTGTTAATGTGGTTCTGTTGGTGTCATTGTTCTATATTTTTTGGTCAATGTTCTCAATTGGCTTCTTTGTGTTAAACCGTCCATATCAATACTTAACCAAACTGTTAAACCATATTGAACCGGTGTCTCTCTCAGGCTTCTGACGATGAAATGGTGAATCATGTTCTTCCTATCTATCTACCTTTGGTATTGTTCGTAAACTACAAACTAATGGCATATTATATATCAGCCACAAAATTGAAATAAGTGCAGAAAATAAAAGTTGAGCTGATGGGAAAGATATGGATTTAAAAATGGTTCTTCAATGGACCAAGGGACCACTTGAAACCCCCAACAAAAAGTGTATGACAAAAGCATACTGTATAGGGGAATACCGAATATATTATATAGTTGAATTCAAACATTGCATAGTCATGTAACTTTTCCTAGTGGGTCAAAAAAAAGTTGGACGTCACTTGCATATTTATACACGTATTGCGGTATTTGGATACGCCTTTCCAAAAATAATGATTTTATTGAACATACTTTTCGAGTATTTTGTAGTATAGTGACTTGTATTATTGTTACTATCATTTATGTGAATTGTAGAGGATTTAAAAAAGGTATCTTGAGAAAGGGAGAACTGATGATATTTCAAAGGAATCCCGAAATAAAATGTAACACTTTTTATGGCTTGTATTATTGTTATCATATATCAATATTATCAAAGTAAAATATTTAACATATAACAGTTAATACATAATATTACATTAATAGAAAACTCAATCTAAATTACACAGTGTTAGGTGTTCAAAAAAAAAAAAAAAAAAATTACACAGTGTTCACTAATAGTCGGATTCTAAAGTTAAAACTATAATATTGTAAGATTCACATAAAACCAAAAAAAAAACTATAGTATTGTATTAAGTTTTTTGATATTTTATTTGGTTGATTGCATCAAAGACTTTTTTTTTGTTAAAGGGATTGCATCAAAGACACTTCCACGATATCGTATTTTCTGGCAAAGGAAAAAATCTCTTTACAAATTGTCATGCACTATATTGGAATCATATCTTGAACCATGATTTATGATTTTTATTCTTGATCATGATTTATTTGTTGGCACTTGGAATTCCTCACGTGGGTTATAGCTAGTTTGTAATGTATTTTGAATTTTGTTCTTTGTAAACTAGTTTCTGTTATGATATTAGCTTTTTTCATAAAAGATTTTGACGATAATGCTGATAACGACTTGACCATATAACATATTTTGTTAATTTGAATTACTACAGTGGTGTCCATTCATACCAATACAAAACTATATTTTTTTTTTTTTTTGGTCGAATACAAAACTATATTTTTTTTTTTTTTTTGATAAAGAAACTATCAAAACTATATTATATTGTTCATGTGTTTACTTTTGTCATTCGAATTTTATTGAATGGTTTCTTACGAAACTAGGAGATATATATACAACAAGAATAAGAAAAAAATAAAAATAATAATAAGAATAATGAATAATCAACGAAAATATGATTATTTTGAAACTATATATATAAAGCTTTAACACGAAAAGATTCTTTGGTCTAGTGATATTCTTAATGGCTATAAATCTTACGAGGAGCAAAATGCTCCAACTACGTACTAGGAGACATCAAGGCTCCATTCTATGGTTTGGGTATCCCATCAGTCGCTAACGATTAAATCATATTTTGTGGACGTTGATAAATATTCGTATATATATTCGTGAACAACTTTATTGTCTACATGTGTTGGGAGGTATATATAATAAAGATATATAAATGAGGTAAGGACGCATATGTCGTTTGTCATTGACCAAGTGGAAAAGGTGAAGTCATGATATCTGTTGGGTGGATAGATTCGGACAGGGCTCCATGGACCACTGTTACGGATACGTTCGCGGTTCGTCATACATCACAAATACATATCTTTTGTTTTTCTTTTGGAAAACAAAGTTTATTAATTTTATAATAAAACCAATGCATATGAAAAAAATATATGTATACCAACCGCATGTCTTATTAAAAATAGAAGATATTATATAGTTTTTTTGGCAGCAAGAAAATATATCCAAAAATATATATTATTTACGTCCAACCCAAACAAACAAAAATGCTGGTAAAAAAAGTTCTATTCAACCTAAATATCAAAAACAGAGCTAAACTCAGATTTTTGTTTTTGTATGAAACGTCGTCTGCTTGTTAGATTTTTCAGTCAAAACGTTAATATAACATTTACACACATTATCAAACTTTCTATACATTCAACAATTAGTTATGCACCATAATTAGAAGTTATATAATTTATAAATTTTTTAGAAAAGCTTTCACTATGAATATAATATACGATATAAGCAATGTACTTGTTAACTCTATATAGACATGATTATAGAGCTAGACCTGTGGATACATATGTGTCGTGCCTATGTCTATGTGCTTTACATATTTTAGTATTTTACCATGGTGGAAAGATGAATATCCAGCCCATGCTGAAACAGGTTTAACGAGAACGACCGCCCACATTAACAGACTTACCTACTAGCACAAGCTGTACAACTGCTTTATTTATTGTCGTTAGTGTACGAATTCAAGCTCGTGTACATTTTAATATCTTCAAATAATTTAAAGTGATTTCATACTATAATTGACCGATACTATTATTGATATTCATTCAATACAGATACTTAGGAAATACGATTATATATGTTGTATATTTCTGATTAGTCACCGGCCATAACACCTGGTTATAGGAGAATATCATGAAATTAGATTATGTGGTTGAGGGTCACGAGGCTCCCACATTCGACCTATCACATCGATTCAACTACATCTCGAATATGTCGTGGATTGCCACCATTGGGGGTTCAATATTTTTAGGTCCGAAAAAAAAAATGTTGTAATCTCTAGAAAACTTCCACGTAGCCACAGTTTACACTTCACCTTATTTTTCCCTCTCTCTTTTTGTTTCCTTTCAAAACCTTAATAACAAAAGAATTGAAGCGTAAGACATCCTGAGTTTTAAAATAATTGTTTCGGTCATTTGTATATATTATATACAAAGATGCGATATTTTAAGGAAAAATCAAATCCAACAAAATTTGAAAGGAAAATGAATGGTGGTATGATTCCATATTTAAAGAATACATAAGTTGTCCATATAAAAAATTATTATAGCCACCAAAATTGGCACCACTTGGTCGCTCACTTGCTCCTCTTTATTCCATTCTCCTCATACTTTAATATTTTTTTAAATAAAATCTTGATTTATTTGTAGNGTTTTTTTTTTTTTTTTTTTTTTTTTTGGTAGTATAGTTAGTAGTATAATATATACAGTTACAATGTAACAAGGGCATAGACATGTGATTTTATTGTATTTACTATTTTATGGAATCATCCTAGCTATAAATGCATGCATGTATTGTATATGTAGTCTGTCATGCGATATATGAATTGTATTCTCATTAATTTCGCCATTTTTTTTGTATAGTCTAGTACCAAAAGATCTCACCTTAGTAGCTATTGATTACGTTATTTAAAATCTAAGGATTTAAATTTATAGATGTTGAAATATTTTACATAAATATATTACAAAGATACCTGATTAATGTAATGCATATATACATAATATAAAATGTGATAATGTTATAGGGAAAATTCCATAAAAAAACCCCATCTATTTAATATTTGGCTGTTTAATAAACCAACATTTTTTGTTGGAATAAAAATACACCATTTAATTTTTTTAAGACAAAAAATGTCTCATCTTTTTACGGGTTGGTAGAATCGAACCTTGTACTTAACAAACGTTAAACTCAGTGACGGAACCACTAAACCGGATTAATTCTTAACATCACATGGTTAAATCGAGTTAAGAATTAACAGTGTTTTAGTGGTTAAACAGTGTATTTTTATTCCAATCAAGGTTTGATTCTACCAACCCGGCCGAAAAAAGATAAGATATTTTTTATCTTAGAAAAATTAAACGGTGTATTTTTATTCTAACCAAAAACGTTGGTGTATTAAACGACCAAATATTAAATAGATGGGGTTTTTTTATGGAATTTTCCCTAATGTTATATGATGTAATAAAATACATAGTATAGACGACTAATTAAGACGAGTTAAATATAAATTTATGCTTTACGTTGAAGTTGCTATTGTTGGTAGGCCGCACTCATATTACTATTAATTAATCGAAGTCACAGAATCATCTAGAACATTTTCATCATTCATCACCATCGTCAAATTTAAATTGAAAAGAGAAACAAAACTAATACATGTTTATTCGAGTAATTTTTTCTCCCTAAAGAATATATATTTGACAATACCACCTTCTCCTTCATGCACAACTCGTGTCCTCTCTCTCCCTCTTTCTCTCTTTCTCCCAACCTCAAACCAACAAAAATAAAATAAACAAAGAAGAGAGCAAATCCTTAGCCTCTTCTTTCTCCACATCAATGGCAGCCTATGGAAGCTTTCACCGAATATTCGAGAACCAAACACAAAACAATTCTCCAAAATCACTTCTTGATACTCTTTCCTCTTCTTCACTTTGGAATCCAACCAAAGGGCTCCACGTCACCATCAACCACGACGAAACGCCGCCGCCGTATACAGAGATATTCGGTGAGCTCCATTTCAGGGACTCATCTCATTCGTCGTCTTACGAGAAATCCTCAGCCGAGAACAGCAGTCTACAGCTGTGCACGGAAGGTCTAGGGTCAGAGAGCTTTTACGACTTGGAAGACGAAAAAGTCAACGTAAATGTCAACGGTAACGGTAACGAGGAAGATCCAGATGATGTTGACGATGTGATTGAAGTGAAGGGTAAAGATAAGGGAAGCAGCGATGAGGAGGAGTGGGGAGCACGAAAGAAGGAACGGAGAGAGTATCCTCCGGCGATGACGAGGATGAGCTTCAAGACGTATAGAAAAGATGGGAGGCTTGTGTTGGAAGAAGTTAGGATTCCGAGGAGAGAGTTTCTTCGAGCCAGCCGCGAAGATGGTCGACTTAGGTTGAAGTTGGTTCAACCTGAGGACGACCATGACGACGAAGAGGAAGAATTAAATGAGAAAGATAAGCATGTCGACGACGAAGAGCAATAATTTTGCGATTATTCTGCATAATTTTATCCTTTATTTATTCCGCAAGATAAATGACAATTATGAATGTAAAAGCTTCTTTATTATGCGGGTTTTGTAGTTGAATCAAGCTTTTGTCGCTTAATCATTCTGCTCAGATTTTTCATTTACAAACTGTCTTCTTACATTTCTACAGTGTTACCAACGGGCAATAGCAAGGGAATGTATGTTAAAGAAGTTGGTTTTGTATTAAAGATTTTGGAAATATCCTCTTTAAATGTATCAGCGAAGACAGACAGAAAAAACATGTTTATATGACCCATGAAAAATTTAGAAATATTGACAAAAAAAAAAAAAACAAATTTAGTATATTACAGCTATACCATTAAAAGTATCATTTCTTAAAAAAATTTAGTTAAAACTTTGTTACATACAGTACATGCTTAAAATAGTTAATTTTTTAAAAAATTGTTATCTTCGGAGTCAACGCAGAACGTGTAATTAAAAAGTACTTTGGTTGTCAATTCAAGATAACGAAATGTAAACGTGTGTACCAGAGTGGAGATTTTTTTGTAGGAGTCTAATAAATCGTAGCACAGGCCCAGAGATGGGCTGACGTTTGTAAAGCCCAGATGCTAAACATTTCAAACCCAGTACGTGCAACGAGTCTGCATGAATCATGATCGAGGTGTTGTTATCAAACATTTTTAAGAGTCTTCTATTGTCATAGGTCTTCTGAAGAAGTCAGATCATAAACATATTTCCTAGAAAATATCCCCTTGTCGCCGAAAGATGAAACATATAATATATAGGCAGAAAACGAAATCCATATAGGTATTGCGATAGGCAACTGTTACTTAATTCAACCCTGTTGACGTTTCTCATCTATGTCATTCATTTACAAAAAGAGATAAAACATATTACGAAAAAATGATTTTTTCTTCTTTCAATTAAGTATAAAAACTGACTCATTCAAAGTCTCGATGTAGCATAGATTATCTATGAAATCTCGCACAAATTATCTTTTGAGATATCAGATTTTAAAATTAACACAAAAGACCAGATTTTATAATTTAGCTTTTTAGAAGATTGGACCGATTTGTTATAACTTTTGCTATACGCTGTTATTTTTAAATAGACTGTAAAAAGTTTGGCTATGACTTTTAAATATTTATTTGAAACTGTGATTAAAAAAAAAAAGTCATTAATTTGTGGCTTAAAAATGAAGCAACCAAACATGAAAAGAAAAATTAAAATTTGGACTGTGAATGATTTTAGGAATTTTGAGAAATGACAGGAAAATAAAAATATAAACTTTTAAAACTGTAACTAATTTAAAAGTTCTTACAACCCTAAATTTGGACTCATTCAGATTTACTGTCTTTTTCTACCAAAAAAAGAAAGATTTACTGTCTTTTTAATATATAGATACATGTGAGTATAAAATATACAGTATCAAAGATTATTCCAACAGTAATGAGATTACAGTGTTTCACTTTTATGCTATCACGAGAACATGTCATTGGCCTGTACAAACCAGAAACCACATTATACTCTTGAACCAAGTTAGTGGAAAAAGGTCAAGAGTTATTAGACCGCACGCAGTGGTGCATCCATTCGTCGGGTGTTAGTAATTTAAAATAGAAAAATATTGCAAAATATTGTCTCTCTCTTTACATTTGGGTATAAGTTTACATATGGGTGTGAGTATTAAAATAAAAAAAATATTGCAAAAGTCCTATCTCTCTCTATCTCTCTCGATCTCTCTATCTCTATCGATCTCTCTATCTCTTTTTTCTCTTTCTTTAATTATAATAATAAAAAATTATTCACATCCACACTCATACATGTGCCAATGTGTATGCTCTTATATTGTCAACCGAGTCGGCGAAAATCTTGAATATTTTCTCTCTTTTTTATTGTTAAAAATTACTAATATTTTCTTTTAATAATACAGTATGTACTATATGAGTTCAAACTCAAATGAAAAATTGTATAGAATAATAGAATCAATAGAATGATAATAGTGGTAAACTGAATAATTTTTATTAAGTATATATACTAGAGATCTTGTTTTTTTTTTTGTTCTTTTTTGTTATAGAATTTGATTTAAAATATCGATATCTATTATACACACCAAATATGTCAAATGATCAATATTTGTATATGCAAATTTTTTTTATAACAGTGGTCATTGTGTCAAAAGAATATTTGTGAAATAGACAAAATATATATAATTTTTGACTCGGCCACAATTTGGTAAAAATAATTATTATATAGTCAAAGAAAATCAGACAAAATCACAGAAACTTGACTATAACTCCTGGTGCTTATCAAAAAGAAAAAAAGAATGATTATAACTAAAATCACACGGTAGTGGGCAACATATATTGGGTGTGATTGGTAACATGAGTTACCATGTGGTATGATTGAGTTATGAAGATAAATCAAAAATGTTACCAATCATGATTTGTTTTAAAAAACTTGATTTTTAGATTGATGTTTGTTGATGTTTGTTGAGTTATGGTCGATGTACAAATTTGAGTTATCTCCTTTGTAAAATTGACTTAACTCAAAATCATGGAAATTCTCATGTGTTAACGATGTTGTAAGTTGAGTTATAATTTTATTTATTAAAAAAACGAAAATTAGTGTTTTTTAATTAGAAAAATATGTTTCTTTGTCTTAATTCAATTTGAATAATGAGAAAAAATTGTTATTATTACTTAAATTTTATTCAATAACATAAAATATAGTTATTTAATTTTTCTAATTTTTTACCATATGTAAAATTTATTAATTTATGTTTTTAATTTCATTTAAAATAAAAAAATATTTGTAGGCATATATTTAAAAAAGATGAAAATTTAAATATACTATGAAATGATGTCATTAGTTTTGTAATTATTATGTTACAAAATTATTATTAAAATTAACTATATTTACTTTACTATTATTTTATTTTATTATTTAACTTAATTAATAAATTTTTCTAATAAATATTAGTATTATTGATTTTTAATTTAATTTATTTTCAATAACATATACTGCAACTTTTAAAACTCGAGTTACCAGTCAATGTTTTGATTAGACTGATAACTCATATTTTTACAGCAAATTTACTACATCAATCTGTAGTTTATACCACATAATGTTTACTGCAAATCACATCAAATTATAACATCGACCTTAATAATACATGTTACCAGTCGGATTATTTTAGGGAAAATCCCAAAAAAAACCACCAAGGTGGCAACCACTTCCACTTTAAACCTCCAAACTTTTATACTTCCAATTAAAACCCTCAAGTTGACAACTTTGTTAAATCAAACCTTTAGAGTGACTTTTATGTTCGCGGGCCCACAATAATCACTGGAACCGTTAGTTCCATTAACAGAACCATTCACTCCGTTCAACCTACGTGTTTTTATTTTTCAAGAAATTTAAATAATTCAAATAAAAAAATAATTGTAATTAAAAAAGTTGAAAAAAAAACAAAAATTCTCAAATCGATTTTGGGGTTAGGGTTTGTGAAAAAAAAAGAGTATTGAAGAAGAAGAAGAGAGACGAACGAAGANAAAAAAAAAAAAAAAAAAAAAAAAAAAAAAAAAAAAAAAAAAAAAAAAAAGAAGAGGAAGAAGAGAGACGAAAAATAAGAAGAAAAAGAGCGATGAATCGAAGAGGAAGAGAGACGAACGAAGAGGGATTTTTTTTTCACAAACCGTAACTCCAAAATCGATTTAGGAATTTTTTTATTTTAACTTTTTTAATTACAATTATTTTTTTATTTGAATTATTTGAATTTCTTGAAAAATAAAAACATGTAGGTTGAACGGAGTGAGCGGTTCTGTTAACGGAATTAACGGTTCCAGTGATTATTGTGGGCTTGCGAACATAAAAACCACTCTAAAGGTTTGATTTAACAAAGTTGTCAATTTGAGGGTTTTAGTTGGAAGTACAAAAGTTTGGAGGTTTAAAGTGAAAGTGGTTGCCACCTTGATGGTTTTTTTTGGGATTTTCCCTATTATTTTAATAGTCACACGTTATAAATGGGTCAATGCTCTAAAAATAGTAAAACGTTACGTAATTTATTTGTATTAGCCCCCTGACGAGAGCAGACCAAGTCTCAAATTTATGATAGCCACTTCCCACATGAAAGACATCTCGAATATTAGTACTAGTAGGATGACAATTCTGTCGTAAATAAGAAATAAATGCGGAGATTTAAATGTTTCTTGTAATTATTATCTGGCTCTATCGATTGGTTTAATTTTTCCCCTTGACTTTTTTTTTTTTCCTTAATAGAACACATCGTTTGAAAATACATCGCAAGTCGCACAGCGTAATTAAGATGAACACTTGTTTTTCTCCCTTGACTTTACCTTCAAGTCGCACAGCGTAATGTTGCACAGCTAGCGTTAAAAAGTCTATGGAATGTCGATCGGGTTGTCGAAACTTGTTTTTGGTTTGATTCTGATTTCAAGTATACAGAAGCTAATATATGTTGATTAAATTCAGATAACTCGGTCATTTCTTTAGAAAATTCTTTAATTACTTATTTAAAAATGGTATGTAGTTTACATTTTCCAAACCAGACAAATGACAAAACAATTAGTAGTTTTCCAAATAACTTGTTTTAGTTGCGTTTGACAATTCTATAATGAACGTTGTCAAATTAATAGAAGGCAGAAGCCTTCTCATTTCGTTAGAAAAGAGTCTCGAGTGGACTCATTTCTTAAGTATATAAGTTGAGATTAGTTAAGGTCGCAACATACTTAAAACGAATTATTGATGTGGACCACTTTCACCTAACTCTCAATGACGGTGATTAGTTTCCGTATTGGTTTATCTATCTGTTTTCTATTTAGTTATTTAAATTAGAGACCCCTAATGGCGGGTTAGATGACCCCTAAACTAATTATTATGTGCCTAGTTTAATTTAATACTAGTTATGCTCTACTAGTCATGGAGACGAACCTAACCATAGTGTCCTTTATTCTCCGAACTGGTACATTATATCTAGGATTCCGTACACTAAAATCGTTATGCATGTGTAGTGTTTTTAAATTTCAAATATTAATTGACTGGGGTCTCGCAAAGCTACTCGATATGGGAAGGTTTTACCCTAGCTTGAGAGATATACCATGTGGTAACTCTCAAATATATGATGTAAAGATGGGGCATATAGTCTAATGATTTATATGCATGGTGGCATAATCTAGTAGCCTATGGGAGTTAGCATGTGCACGAAGAATAAAGAAATGAAATGTTAACTTTTCACTTTTGTTATCTAGACGAACTGAAGTGTTTCTTTGTGCAGAGCCGGACTTGAGCCCAATTATATGAAACATTGGAATGGGGCCCCCACTTTAAAAGGGCCCCACATTTGTAGTTTTTTTTTTTTTCAGCAATAATTTTTTTAGTTAAGTATAGTATTTTAGGCAAAACATTATTTAACTTCTATGTGTATGATTGTTTATTTTTTCTTTTCTGATTTCTATTTGTATGTTTGTTTATTCTATTTTTTTATGTTTAATTTTTATTGTTTATGAAAAAATGTTGATTATATAATCATTTTTTCTGATTTATTTATATTATTTTTTTTATTCAATAGTTTTTTTTTATATTATAAAAATTAAGATATTATTTTTTTTCATAATTTGTTTGGGGCCCCGGATTTGGTTGGTCCGGCTCTGTCTTTGTGATATGGTCAATGGTTGTGCATGTATAACCCCCTTACATTTTTTTGTAACAAAAAACTAGACCTTATATTTTTTTGTTTTTATATATGTATCTCCAAATTTATACTCCCTCCGTTTTACAAAAAGTATCGTTGTAGAGATTTATTTTTGTTTTACAAAGAGTGTCCTTTTCAATTTTCAATACAAAATTTAATAATTTTTTATGTTTTATAATTATTTATATTATATAATTTGTTTTGCTATTGGTTGAATTGTGTTTAGGTAGATAGTTAATGAATTTTTTTTTGGAAAACTAATAATTTTTTTTTTTTTTTAATTTGTGTGCATACTCCTAAAACGACACTCTTTGTGAAACGGAGGGAGTACTATCTTTATCTTCGGATCTGTGGTACAATGTATCACGGTATTTAAAAAGTCATGAAGTGTAATCATACTTAATGATTAATGTTGGGAAAGTAATTTGCAACTATAAAAGATAATGTACATGTACTTGCAAAATGGCCGAATTTATGTTATGAATTAACCAAAATATCCCAATTCAAAGTCTTCTACTTACGTACAGTTTGTTATGAAAATAAATAAACTGTTATCTGTAATTATACATATACTTTACTTTTACAACTATATACCCAAAATTGATTCTTCTTCTGTTTTTTGTGTGTGTGTTTTTGGTTTTTCCGTTTAACATCATACTTTCATTGATTATTGATATTACGGAGAAATTACATATTCATCACGAACCTCATCACAAAAGAAATTATCCACTAAAAAAATTAATTAGGCATCAGAAATTTAACCCTAGAATATATGACTAATCTGAGTTTGCTTCAAAAAATACTATTTAGTTTCTAAAATTGGCAAGCTAGCCAAACTAAGAGATAGAACGACTAAAGAAAAGAGATTGAATTTTGACGGCAAGACGAATGCTTGACTCGTTCAATGGGCGTGTACGTGCCTCGTAAAAAGTTTTACTTAACAGTAAACACATAACAACGAAAGCAATCACACACACACACACACAAAACGTCGTTGTCTTTCTCAATATATCCGTACGAAAAGGGAAATAAAGAAAAATAATCAAATAACGCGTAGAGAACTTTTCTCCATTCACTCGGAGAAACCATCTCTACTTCAACAACTTATTTAATGTCAATGAGTACATGCATCTAAGTTAATAATATAACTAGCTACAATTAAGAGTACTTTCTTCTGTTTTTTGACAACAAAATAAGAGTACTTACTTTTTTTTGTGACTATCATACCAAAAATGGCGGAGGAGGTTACAATTGGGTTTCGCTTCTATCCCACGGAAGACGAACTGGTTGCGTTCTACCTAAGAAACCAGCTCGAAGGAAGGAGTGATGACTCAATGCACCGTGTTATTCCCGTTCTAGACGTCTTTGAGGTCGAGCCTAGTAATCTTCCAAGTACGTTACCCTCACTCACATTGTTTCTATATATTAATTATGGCTTCCATTCATCATATTACTCGACTCATAAGGGCATAGTACAAGTTAGGTATTATAGCACGTAGACTTTTCCATTTTGGTGTTCGGTTCGGAATGTTCGGTTTTCTTGTTTTAGAAAAATAGTTACCAATTCTATAGATCGGTTTACTCGACTACATATTAATTGTAATGTTAGTGTATGAAACTAAGGAACTTACACATCCTCTCTTTTGCCGGGTTTTATTTTCTTGTGTAGATGTTGCGGGAGAGAGATGTCGAGGAGATACTGAACAATGGTTCTTCTTCGTGCCAAGACAAGAACGTGAAATAAGAGGAAGCAGACCAAGCCGAACCACTAGCTCAGGATACTGGAAAGCAACTGGATCACCTGGTCCAGTCTTCTCCAAAGACAACCGAATGATTGGAGTCAAGAAAACTATGGTTTTCTACACTGGAAAAGCACCGACAGGAAGAAAAACTAAATGGAAGATGAATGAGTACAAAGCCGTTGACGAAACAGTCAACACTTCCACAATCCCTAAGGTGGTTTCA
Source organism: Erysimum pusillum (assembly GCA_900406355.1). Lineage (NCBI taxonomy): Eukaryota > Viridiplantae > Streptophyta > Magnoliopsida > Brassicales > Brassicaceae > Erysimum > Erysimum pusillum. The sequence continues at coordinate 8,602 of OVBW01000366.1, read as the reverse complement.
TATATATAAAGTCTTAAACTAAAATATTCTTGATTAAAGATTTTAATTAATTAACGAGATTCTTGTTTTTGCTTTTCTTGAAATATTGTAGTTGAGACATGAATTCAGTTTATGTCGTGTCTACGTAACAACAGGAAGCTCCAGAGCTTTTGATAGACGTCCTGTTGGAGTTTTGCAGACAGAGAGAATGCTTACTAGTGATGTTGCAGTAGCTGAGACATCGTTTCGTGTCGAAAGCTCACCGGAATCAGGAGGAGAACATGTTGATCTCTCTTTTAACACAGAGTTGGTTGATGGTCTAACAGAACCAATATGGGAATGGGAACCACTGAGTTGGCCTTGAAGCTATAGATTTTATAGTCAAGCAAATTTAATTTGTTTCAATTGCTTATTGTTAGTTGAATTTATGAACCAGAAAGATTCTTTTCTCCTTTTTAGTACCTTGTAACTTGAGAATTTGAGCAATAATAATTGAATAAATGACCCAAAAGTGACATTTAGGATTTTTCTAGAGAATGTGGAAGCCATCGGCACACGTGTGATTCAGAAACTCAAAAGTCTAATTAGACCTTGAAATTATAGCCAACTCAGACGAAATAATCAACAACTAACAAGAAAAAACCAAATTTGTCAAAAAGAATATGTAAGTTTTGTTGACAAAAAAAAAAGAATATGTAAGTTTTTGATAGACAGAAAATAGAAAAGTAACAAGGTTTCACATTACCAAATCCCCTATTTTTTGTTTGAAAAGCTAGACATGAATTGTTCAAGAGAAAATTGTTCTTCGAAATGATGCTTTTAATCAACATTATTTATGATATTATTTCGAAAAATTGTTCTAATAATAAAAAAATTGCCATCTTCCATGAAGTTATGATTAATTAGTCATCTCGAAATTATAGCATAATTCAGTGAACCAAACCAGTAAGTTGTCTAATCAATGTTCTTTAGACTTTGACCGAACCCAAAGATTAAAAAAAAAGGTTTATACAAACCGTTACATGGTTTGGTTCATCGAGAATTTAGACCAGCTCTCTCCTTTGGAAGTTTCAAGCTCTGTCTCGATTCCTCAGTCTTGTGATTCTTCGTCTTTCATGTATTTCTCTTGCACAGCCGCAACTGTGAAGACTATCGTTAAAGAAACAACTCTTTTGTTGCAGACGTAAAACTAAACTCAAGAGCAATAGAGAGAAGCAATGGCTAAGAAATCAATATTCTAAAAAAAGGATATCTGTTATAATCCCAATCAGTTTGACCAACTGCAATCTTGCTGTATTCAACCACACTTGCATCAATGCCTGAAAATATGTATCCATTGCTCTTGTCAATGAGCTTTACCAGACTCCCAACACTTTCTTTATCCTGAAAAAAAAAATGACTCGAAACTGTGGAAAGATGCAGAGGGGGAGAGGGAGAGAGAGAGAGGTGCAGAGGAGATTGCAAACCTGAATATCTAAGGTTGTAAAATTAACAAGACTGTAATCTTCAATGACATCACAGAGCTCTTTTGTTAGTTTTCTGCAATAAGACCATTGACCTCATAAGATATTTAGCGGGATTTATTTACCGTCCATGTGTATTTAGATGATGTTTATACCAACCTGTACTTAGCCGAGCGAGGATCTTTACCAAGATGGTGCTCCAAGTACGACAAGTCTTGAACGTCGGTATAGAAATCTAAATTGAAAGCTACATGACACACAGAGAGATGGTTGTTAGTGAGTCCATGCTATACCTTTTGAAAAATTGATGTTATGAGAGCAAAAACATACCTAGCTTCCCGTAGCTTCCGATCAGATCGATTTTAGACAAGACATTAACATGTGGTAGTTCCATATGAAGCATTGTGGATAAGGAGAGAAGTAACGCGCTTACATAGTTCCCAGGATCACTACATAGGTGGGCATCAATTAGTTGCACAGCAGTTAACTGCAGAACAAACAAACAAAAAAAGTTCATCAGATATATATAGACTCTTAGTAAGGTTCATATAGAAAATTGGTAATAAGTAAAGAAAAGCACATACTCTAAGGTTCAATGATTTTATCAGCTTCGTGAGAACATTCTTCGTACTGTCATGAATGAAGAACAATTCCACTTGACCAGGAAAATCAAAGAGAATGTAGTGATCTGCAAATAATTAAAAACTCTTTACTTAACGAAGAGACATTACATTAAAACAAAAAAGTAGAGACTTATTATTGGCTAACCCTTCAGAAGAGGCTTTAATTTAGATTCCAGCCAGTCAATGTTTTTCTCCAAGTACTCCATACAATATACAAGACCTGTTTCATTAGAAAGTTTGTTGTTAATCTGACCAAAGATAAAACTAAGACTAAAAGGAAAAGGAAAATCAAGATGGCAAAATCACCTCCATTAGGACCAAGCGAGTGTTCCAGCATAACATCTTCTAACTTAATCAGTTCTTCTATATTCACAGCACACTCATAACTAAGATCAATGTCAAGAAACAACTCACACTTCTATGGCTATTCGCCAATTTCAAACCATTCCATTATAATTTGGCATAAAAAGGATACGGTAATGCATCATTTGCAGGATCCAGATTAACAATAGCAACCTTCCTGCAAAAAAAGAAAAAATTTAACTCAATGTTAAGAGAATATACTTTCAGAGAAGTCATCACGAATCTGGAAAATCTCTATGCAAAACAAAGATAAAGGCAACAACATTTCACAACCAAAGAAACATGACTAAGCTAAAATTTCTAGAATTTAACAATCTAATTAACCAAAAGTTTGAACTTTGTGAATTGTACAAAGCTAGACACAGAGAAAACAACAAAACAAACAAAACCACAGCTACAAAAGTAAGTAAACTTTGAGAAAAGAGAAAGAATATGAAACCTGCCGATAAGAGAGAGAAACTGAGACATGCCATTACAGTAAGTGGTCTTGCCTGATCCAGGAGGACCTATCACTACTTGCCCAAACACCATGATCTTCGAAGAAGAATGACACCAATCTGATCAGAACCAATCAGACAAAAAAAAACACATTACTTTCAAAGCACAATCAACTAATCAAGTAACATAACAAGGGTCCTTAGTAGTCTACAAAGCACTAAACCCGCAGCAGGTAGCATAATAACAAAAATCGGACAGGTCATTTGTTCTCTCGGAAACAGCGAATAAACAGAATAACCCTCGTTTATATGCAACGAACACTTCACTAGAGAAAGAGAAGCAGAGAGACCATTTGCTTCAATAGCATAATCATAATCTTAGAATCAACCGGAGACGTATTATAAAAAGATAGAAGCTTGCCTCTGTAGTTCGCCGGAGAATGAAGCAGAGAGGTCTGTTTACCGGAATAAGAGAGACTCGCCTGTGTCGCCGGAGACTCGATTCGAGGCTAAGTTAGCTAGTCAACAGTGGTGACTCGAGATCGGTTTATTTAAACTTAGGGATTTAATTTTAATTCGGTTTATTCGGGTAAGAACCGAACCGAAAATCGAAACTTAAAGAAAGAACCGAAAAGCGTATCGCGCGGGTCGGCTCGGTAAGGGTTTAAATGTTAGAAAATAATATTTAGGTGACTATTGAAAACGTAACAATAAAAAAAGGGTTTTATTCGAAACGTTTGCTCCTAACCTATCGCTTCGTATTTTAAACTCTGCTTAGATCACAGCAAAGCCGACGTTGAACTTTCTCGCCGCCGGAGCGCGTGATCCACACTACCTGACGTCGAATCCGTCCAATCGAAATTCTACGATGGCGATTGTCTATGCAGTTGTGGCGAGAGGTACGGTGGTATTAGCGGAATTCAGCGCCGTTACGGGAAACACAGGCGCCGTGGTGCGGCGGATCCTTGAGAAGCTTTCGCCGGAAATCGCCGATGAAAGACTTTGTTTCTCTCAAGACCGTTATATCTTCCATATTCTTAGATCTGATGGCCTTACCTTTCTCTGTATGGCCAATGATACCTTTGGAAGTAAGCCTTTTACCCAATTTTCACTTTCTCCGAATCGTAATCATGTCTTGTGGATAGGAAAATTGGAAGAATTATCTCCAAGTTTATTTGAGATTTATGGCTTTTCAGTGGTAAACGTCTAAAATCCAGAATTCATCTTTGGCTGATGAAACGTGCCTTGGATTCGAAGTCTTTTGTAATTGATTCCGATTTGTGATTTTGATTTTTATGTGTTTCCTCTCTGTTTAACTTATGTTTGGTGTTGGTGATTGAATTTTTTAGGGAGGATTCCGTTTTCGTATTTGGAAGATATTCATATGAGGTTCATGAAAAACTACGGAAAAGTGGCGCATCAGGCTCCAGCTTATGCAATGAATGATGAATTCTCAAGGGTTTTGCATCAGCAGATGGAGTTCTTCTCTAGTAATCCTAGTGTCGATACTCTCAATCGTGTTAGAGGAGAAGTCAGCGAGGTAAAATTGTCTTTTCTTGTGATCTCTATATAATACTCAGCCATAAAGGTTGCGTGATTGTGTCTTCTTGGCTCACAGGCTTCTTTAAATATGTATTTGGTGAAATTTTTTCAGTTTGTTTCACCGTACATGATCTCCTAAGTACCGTTATCCGATATCTCTGTTGACAAAGTTGGTTTTCTCAATTTTTGTGTTGTTGACTTGTGGTGTTTTCAGATTCGATCGGTCATGGTTGAGAACATTGAGAAAATAATGGAGAGAGGTGATAGGATTGAGCTTCTTGTTGATAAAACAGCAACAATGCAAGATAATACGTTTCACTTCAGGAAACAATCTAAGCGCCTCCGCCGAGCTCTTTGGATGAAAAATGCTAAGCTCTTGTAAGGATCTCTGTTTCTTCTAGATTATCTTAATTTCCTTTGTTTTGGTGATTATGAGGTACATCTATCTACATTCCATGTGTTTTAACTTGCTTTTGCAGCATAGTTTAATGATATATTGCTTAAACTAGCAATACATTAGTTCTAAGTTTCAACATTTGTTTCTGTTTTGGGAAATTCTCCTTGACAAATGTCAAATTATTTGGAAAACATTCATATCTCTGATTATTGGCTGATACTCTGCATACAGAAATTTCATTATTGTTTTGTTTTGATGCTTTCATCTTCAACGTGTTCCAGATCCTTATAATTAATAATCTTTGGATTTAAACAAAGTGCTATCCTTGTTTGTGTTTGACAGGGTACTGTTGACGTGCTTGATAGTTCTCGTGCTGTACATAATAATCGCATCTTTCTGCGGAGGCATTTCTTTACCGTCATGCAGATCCTAATCTTGGCGGCCTTATCCGAAGGTAACTCGAAACAGACCACTGTTTTTGTGAATCAACCCAGTTGCTTCCTTTCAATCTTCAGTCTTGGTTTTGTCATGAAAATGACAGTGATTTTGAGGTTACATGTCATGGTCCTCTTCGCTTATGTAACTGTTGTAAATGTCAAAATGATACAAAGGTTCATTGAACACTTGCCTTGTCTTGTAGATTGAATCACTTGAGTGAGTTTGTTCTCTGTGTTCCAAAACTTTATCTGCTTTGTCTTTATGATTCTTGCATTTGCAATGTACATCACGTATTAGTTATTTATGTTGTTAAAATGACTTTGATTTTTCTTTTTGGTTTTAATAACATTTCTACTACTATTTAGCAAATTCGTCATAACTTGTTACCACTATTTAGAAATTTCGTCAGAATGATGTCGTAAATATGTTGCAAGTTTTGATACGACAAAGATTATTGCAAAACCTGCATGATCTTGTGGAACCATTGGACAAGATCTTCAGAATTATGATTATGCCATCACAGCCGAATCCAAGCTAAATCAAACAGGTCAGATTCTCTTCAATACTGAATTGAATAAGATTCAGTTTAATCTTTCCTTTACCGATGAAAACAATAGGAATCGTAACCAAACTCCACAGGAAAGGGAAATAGCTTCAGCACAGTTTTAAAACTAGAAATGCTAAGGGTTTGTGCGTATGATTTCTATTACATAGTGGTAGTTGGAAAGAAACTCTTACATCCAAAAATTAAGAGAAACGATTGAATGAAATAAACATCTATATAGTTGAATTCTCTTAGCTGTATTGATAGTCAGGCACTGCACATGCATCAGAACAAATGTATCCAGTGTATGGATCACAAAGCTTTAGAATGATAGGGGCTCTGCATCTGAAGTGACATTTTGCACAGACCGGGCGAGAACTGTGGTTGTTAGGAACCACTTGAACTTTAACTTTATTGTATTCGATGCTGCGTCGTGGCATGAGACGTGAAAAGTCTCCAAGTACACATTTGATATGTGCAGTAACCCCGCAATCAGAGCAAGTGTAGAACCATTTACTCGAATCTGTTTCCGCCTCACAAATATCACACCAATATTTTCCAGTTGCATTTTCAACATCACATAGAGAAAGAGGATGATCGTCGCAGCTGTGCTTTACCACTTTTGGTAAATCAGTACAGCGTAAATCCAGATCAAAGTCACATGTATCACAGGAAAGCAGATAACCCATCTATCTCTATAGAACATGCATTACAACATCGATCATTCTTCTTTTCGTAATATAGAGGATGTTTGTGACCATCATGAATGATCGGTTCAGAACGTGAACGTACCTGAAACCAGTAGACTTCGTTCCACAAGCCTTACATCGAAAAACATCGTGGAATCTAAAATCTTTGCTATGGAATGTACGTGGTGGTCTGGACCATAGAGTGAATGGTTTTGTGTGGAGTACATGTCGTTTCTTTTTTGGAAGATTAGCGCATTTCTCGTGGAGAATGAAATGACATTCCTCACAGTTGTAGATCGGATCGGAATAGATAGGAAGGACGCATGCTTCACAACGTGAGCCTTCGTCACGATTGATGTTGTCCTTGTTGAGTTTTAGATTATGCTCTTCATGACTGAAATGCTTGATCAAGTTATCACCCACCACTTTGAATGGTTCAATATCTTCGTTTTCTTCAGGTGTCCCTTCGAGTTCTACCCCCTCCCATACGTCTTCTCTTGTTGCACAAAGTGAATGAACTGCATAATTGGAGCAACGAGAGCACGAATAAGCCCCGTTATATTGACTTATATCTTTGCGACAAACTCCGTATTTCAAATACCCAACGCCGAGATGATGAGTGAAAGAGATGCGATGATCGTGGCAGTTGATGTTTATGACACGTGGTAAGGCGATACAAGTTTGATGGACAACAAACCCGCATTGGATACACATGTAAGGACTTCTATCACCTTGCGTCCCACAGGCATTGCATTCAAATGAGAATTCAGGGGCGGACCCACAGCAAGGAGAGGGGTGGCAGCTGCCACCGGTAAATTTCTGTTTTTTTTTATAGTTTTTATTGATTTTTCTTAAAGATATAAATAACTAGATTAGGACCCGCGTATACGCGGGTTTATAATAAAAATTTTATAATCCGTGTAAAAGCAAAAAATTAAAACCCGCATACGCGGATTTATAACTAAAATTTTATAACCCGTATAAAAAAACAAAATTAAATATTCTGTAAAATATTTATAAATTACTTAACTAAATTTTTCTCTTTGTTTATTATATATTTTTATTATATAGTTTTTTATAATCAATCATGTTTTAAAATTTTATATCTTCATCCAGTGAAATCAATTTTTACGCATCAACCTCCTCCACGTTGGGAAATTTTTTTGTAAATTATCAAAACGTGTAGAAGCATACGAAAATATCACATTTATATCAAAACCTCTATTATAACACATTAGTTATATCAAACGTCTCTAAATCCTTGCATCTACAAAAACATTAGTACACTAATCCTAAATACTAATATCAAAAGTAAAACATATTATACATTAGAAAGAAATTCACCTCTTCATCCAATGAAATAAATCAGATGGTATCGACCTACTAAACGTTAACAAAATAGTTCGACACCAATTATTAAAAACACATAAAAACCAATACCAAAAATATAATTAGGTTTTGATCAAAATTTATCTTATCATACGATAATAGCTTCTAGATCAATCAGTTGAAACACCACTGAAATCTTCATGTATCGATACATATGGTTTGTTCCACATCTTCCAAATTTACAAAATAATAAAAAAAACATAATTAAAATTTCTATAAAATTATAGTAACAGTTATAAAACGCAATAAATCCATATGACCTGATACGAAAAACTATCAAAGTATATATATAAGAAAATGAGAGGCGGTGAAAATTTTAATTTTTTTTTCCATTAATTCGACGATATATTTTAAAATATATTTATATTTACCCGTAATTATCGACGGAGTTTGAAAAAAGAATTCACTTTTTCATGAAGTAGGAGAATATTTTTTTTTTAAGAGAAATTGGTACAAATGCCCTTTTTTGTGTGCTACTTTGCAAAAATACCCCCTTTCATTATCTTACTAAATTTTAGTCCGAAATTGACAATTTTGCCCTTATTACAGACAAACCTAAATCCTATCTCTCACCCACTTCTCCGTCGATCTTTCTCTGCTCCACTTCGTCTGTCTTCTCCGCCGATTCTTCGTCCCTACAACCCAGGAATATGCCAATTCCGGTAGTAATTCCGATCGTCGGCGCCGGCGAACCATGGAACCTAGCAATGTTTATGTTAGTGAAATCTTCCTTTAGTT